>CAODLS010440288.1:0-10033 GCA_948243855.1 Flueggea neowawraea | reverse complement strand
GTACGTCGAAGCTATAATAGAAGCGTCTTTCTGGGCTTTTGGTCACTATCTACAATCTCTTTTTTTGCAATTTTATTGTTCTTAAATTGTATTTCTAGGCTTGAATCAGTACTGGATCAAACATGGCATCTTTTGGCAGAGGACATTCTGCATAAGCAATGCTGAATTCTCCAGGTCCAAGATATTTTATATATTTTTACCAAATATTTCAATGTGATTTTGTTGTTTGAATTTATCTTCTCAATAAATTTTTAAGCAAACGTATTCTTAGGGTATTTACAATCTTAACAAATGAAGTGCTTAAATTTTTTATGTCAACAGATTTGCAGATGAGTGATGATTAGCTGAAGAATTATGTGTTGTCCAAAATTGTGAAGTTGTTAAAGAGGAACGGGAAAAGTTTAAAAGATTTTCCTACTCTCCCTTTTCCTAATTCATCACTCATAAAAGAGGGAAGAAATAAATTGATCCAGGAAGAACTCAGTTACAATCGAGATGAATTGACCAAGAAACACACCACTCTATTGTCCCAATTAAATGACGAGTAGAGAAGTATATATGACACTGTAATTAATGTTGTCTACAGTGATAATGGCGGGTTATTCTTTCTGTATGGATACGGAGGCACTGGAAAAACTTTTGTATGGAGAACTTTGTCGTCCTCTCTGAAATCGAAGGGTGAAATTGCGTTGACTATTGCATCGAGTGGAGTAGCTTCTCTTTTTATTCTTGGGGGTAGGACAACTCATTCTAGATTTTGCATACCGGTGGCTATCAATGAGGACTCGACGTGCACTATCAAACAAGGAAGCCCATTGGCAGAATTGATAGCTAAAACTTGGTTTATTAAATGGGATGAATCACCGATGGTTCACAAGCATTGTTTTGAAGCATTAGACAAGACATTAAGGGATATATTAAGGTTTTCAAAAGACAATAGCATGGACTTGACCTTTTGTGGTAAGGTTGTTGTTTTTGGTGGTGACTTCATGAAAACATTGCTTGTTATTATCAAGAGGAGTAGACAAGACATTGTCTCAGCTTCCTTGAATGCTTCGTATTTGTGGAGGTACTGCAAGGTGCTCAAATTGACAAAAAACATGAGGCTTCAATCAGGTAGTTCGAACCCTCAGTCGGATGAGTTGAAATCATTTTCTGAATGAATCTTAAACATTGGATATGGCAGAGTTGGAGGAGCCAACAACGCCAAGGCTGTTTTTGACATCTCGGATGACATCATACTTAAAGACACCGATGACCCTCTAGCAGCGATCATTGATAGTACATATCTCGATCTATTGGCTAAGTCTAAAGATGGAAAAATTCTGCATGAACGTGCTATCCTAGCCCCTACACTAGATGTTGTGAATAAAGTGAATGATTATGTGATGTCTACATGGCCCGTGAAGAAGTTATCTATCTTAGTTCAGACAGCATATGCAAGGTTGAGAATAGTCACGATGATATGTACACGCCAGAATTCTTGAACAACATCACGACTTCTGGCATGCCAAACCATAAGCTGACCCTGAAAATCGGCATGTCGGTCATGTTGCTTTGTAACACAGATCAATCGTTCGGTCTGTGCAATGGTACGAGGTTAATAATCACACAGTTAGGATAACGCATGGTAAAAGGTGAGATTATATCTGGATGCAAAAGTGGACAATGGGTTTTGGTACCTATAATGCTTTTGACGTCGTCAGATTTCAAATTGTCTTTCAAGTTCCAAAGAAGGCAATTTCCATTATTTGTTTGTTTTGCCATGACAATTAACAAAAACCAAGGATAGTCCCTTTCACATATCGTTTTTATCACGTCAAGCCTATATTTTACCACGGTCAGACGTATGTTGCTATTTCTATAGTAAAAAGTAGAGTTTGATTGAATATACTCATCTGTAACAATGAAAGCAACTCGAGCAACTCCACAAAAAATGTTGTATACAAAGAGGTTTTTCGAAATTTGTAGCCGGAAAATGAATGATGCATAATTTTTTTTGCAATAAAAAAGTCAAGATGTTTATTACTGAAATGAAAAATGTCGCATTTAAATAAACAATCAAGATAATATTTATATCCTAATTAATGAGATGATTTAATCGCTTATAGATTACTGCCTCAAATTTTGTACACACAATACGACTGACGCATACATTTACTCTCAAGAAAAATGTCAGTGTGCCCGTTACATCAATAAAAAAATGTCGCAGTATAATTTCATTTCCACATTTAAATATAATGTTAAATATTTATTTCTATTCACCTCAAATTCCGCCGCATCACGCGGGTCTCCCGCTAGTAATCTATAAAAGCTGAATACACTTTCATAAGAATATGACATTTGACAGGCTATTATTTTGACATTTGGCATTTGAATTGAACGACACCTGTCCGTCTATATTCAACAATTTTAATTCTTCTCATTTAGAAACGACGTTGTTTCATATATTTCTCCCACCTTCCTTTTCTGTTTCTTCTCACTTTCCTTCTTTCCTACATTCTCTGTCTTATGTTCCCTTTTTTACCTTCTCATCTTAATCTTGAGAGATGTGAATTTATCAGCTCTTAACTCTTGATTTGTCCTTTTTTACCAATTCTTCGAACCTGGCATTTCTTATTGGCATTCAACAATTAGACCCGATCTCATCTTAGTCTCATTTGAATTCTTTGAATCAGGGAAAAATAAATTAATTTTGGTAGTTTATTCTATATAAGAAATAAATCCTTTGAATCATGGCAGACTTGATTTGGCTCCTCCATAACCAGACTTATTTACTTCTCAAAAGGAAGTTTATTCTAAGTAGGAGGTAAATCCTTTCAGTAAGGAAGCTAATAATGCATGGTAATTGTACGAGTCAGACTGAATATTTGCTTCTCATAAGGAAAGTTATTCTAAATAGGAGATAAATCCTTTGAATGAGGGAGCTAATAATGTATAGTTATTGTAGGAATTAGACCGAATATTTGCTTCTCAAAAGGAAGTTTATTCTAAATGGGACATAAATCTTTTGAATCACTATGATAATTGTAGGAATCGGACCAAATAGTGTATATATAAATAATTGAACGAAGGAGTTTAATTGCAAGTCTTACAATTTCGAGTTCACAACTGTGAAGGTGAGTGAATATATATGATGTACAAGCTCTTGATCTCCCTGACATTTTTTTCACTTGCTTTTTTGTTTTTGTGTCTTCCAGTTTTGACCTCTTCGTTTCATTTTTTCATTTGTTCTTTTTTTATGTCTTTTAGTTCTGGCATTTTCAGTTCTTTATTGATTCGCATTGAGTTTGGCATCTGTTGAGGTATGTGAACATATAAGCTACACAGCTGAAACCCTTAAAAGGAAGGCCATTTTATTATGCTAATATAAATTAGAATATATTCCCTCTTCATCTTGACAATAAAACCAAGCAATTATTTGTTGATGTCTTTGTGTTTATGTGGTATGTATGATAGTAACACATTCTGTGATTAAACATAATTTTCCATGTTGTATGAACATCATTTTGAGCATTTCTTTTTTTATTTCGTAGATTCAAGCTGCCTTGGTTTACCTATTTGCTGAAATTAACTTAAAACTTAGTCTTGAATAATTCAATTCGCCATAGTTGGAGAGGGTTTTTTTATTTAATAACAACAAATGAAGCTTTGTAAGTTGTTTTTCCTATGGTTTAGATTGAATCAAGCTGGGTTTTCCCTATCGGTTTGAGCATTTCTTTTATTATTTTGTAAATTCAAGCTGCCTTGGTTTACCTATTTGCTGAAATTAACTTGAAACTTAGTAATATCGGTTTGAACATTTCTTTTTTTCATTTCGTATACTCAAGCTGTCTTGGTTTACCTATTTGCCGAAATTAACTTAAAACTTGGTCTTGAATGATTCAAGCTATCAAGCTTGGAGAGAGTTTTTTCTTATTTAATAACAACAAAGGAAGCTTTGTAATTTGTTCAAAAAATTTGGCTTTTGTTTGGTTTCGGATAGATGTTCCTTGTAAATTTTAGAATTAATTTGTTAATTCTATGGCCAGATTTAACAATGGAGCCAAACAATCATCTTCCCACAACATAACAAATGTGACCAATAATTGTTTAGTTAGCAGAATGAAGAGAAAACAAATACTTCTTGATAAACATGTGGCAAAGAGTTCATGCATTTCAAATTCTTCATCTTTTGTATACAATCATTGTAATGTCTTCGCACCATGTATCCTATTATTGTTGTTAATGAAATATATATGATTGTGGAGGAAAATATTGACTGATTTATGTTTTGTTTGTGTACAGTTAATTTATTGTACTGTGTTACAATGTTATTCTACTTTGAGGCCATTCTCATAGCGATGAGTTTGTTCAAATGAAATTTCACAATATTTGGTTTTTCAATTATAATCATTTGATCAATTATTATGAATATGGATCTTTTTTCATTTTGAGTAGTTTTTTTAGTTCAGCATCTTTTCATTTTGTTTTACATTATATCTTCATTTATATTATACAACTATTATAATTTTGCATTTTAAATCTATTTTAATTCGTGCAAGAAATATTAAACATGAGTTTCATATTATTCCTACGAAAGTGGGTATTAATATCTCTTTTATAATGAAGAGCACGATTACTATAATTGCTTCTAAAGATCAAAGGCCTATATATTAATACAAGTTTTTGTGTTTTTTTTTTCCTGCAGAAAATATACATCCAAATACTCCTAACCGATACATGGTTACTAATGTCAATCCAACTACTCCACATATAAGAAGCACGAGCAATAACAATCTTCAACGTTTGTCTTCACTCAATGTTGAAGATTTTGCAAGGTTTTAAAATTAAACAAAAACATGAGATTGTAAACCGGCAATTCAAATACAGATATTGATGAGTTGAGATTATTTTCAGAATGGATTTTAAAAATTAGTGATGGTAAAGTGGGCGAGGTAAATGATGGGACAATTGAATTTCATATACCTGATGATATACTTATTCGAGATGCTAATGATCCATTTAGAGCAATTATTGACAGTACGTATCCTGATCTTATAGAAAATGCTCGAGATGCGAAATACTTGGAACAAAGTGTCATTCTTTCTCCTAAATTAGAAGTTGTCGATAAGGTGAATAATTATGTGATGTCAACATGGCCAAGAGAAGAGATATGTTATATAAGTTTGGACAGCATATGCATGGTGGATGCAAATTCATGCTCTAATGAAAATATTTATACTTCTGAATTTTTGAACAATATATCTGTTTCAGGATTACCAAATCACAAATTGACATTTATGGTTGGTGTACCAGTAATATTGCTCCGAAATATAGATCAATTTGTAGGGTTTTGTAATGGTACATAGTTAATTGTATTTCGACTTGGACAACATATGATTGAAGCAAAAATTATAACTGATAATCATATGGGTGGTCATGTTTTTATCTCTCGCTTGGTGCTGATTCAATCAAATATTAAATTACCTTTTCAATTCCAATATAGATAGTTCTTATTGGTTCTTTCCTTTACAATAACAATCAACAAAACTCAGGATCAATCACTTTTGCATATTAGATTATATTTGTCTCTACATATTTTTACTCATGGACAGATATATGTTGTTGTTTCAAGAGTTAAAAGTAAATCTGGATTGAAGATTTTGTTATGTGACAAAGATGTCAATTCCTCAAACTGTAATCAAAATATTATTTACAAAGAAGTCTTGCAGAATTTAACATAATGTTCTTTGAAATTATATGATCGTTATAGTAATGTAATTTTTATTTTTTTATTTTAATTTGAAACAACTTTTAAATTGTAAAATATTGAATATTTACAAGAAAATAAAAATATATTAATGGTACCTGAGTGATCGCTCAAATCTTACACTAGTAGTAAGTAGAAGCCATCAAATTTTTGTTTCAATTTAATACATGTGTAATTCCTTCTTTCTAGGATCAAATCAATATTTATTTTTAGTATTGATTTAATATTTATTTTTGTTGTCTTATCTGATGCAATTATTTGATTTGAATTGCATTAATTATTAAGCATCAAAATTTTCAAACTCTTTGCTATTAAATCTCTTATATGATAACCATTTTTTTTATCTGTCGTCCAAGAATAAAAGTGTAATTTGCCTGGGTACTTTTTGTCTAAAAAAATAGCAAATTTAAAATGTGTTTAATTGTGTAATTAGTTTAGTAAACATGTCTCTTTGTTTATTTGTGTTGAAATCCCATGAGAAAAATTGGGTAGACCTGAGCCTAGCTATATAGTTCAGGATCGGTCTCATTTGTTACTCAAAACCTAGCTTCAAAGATTAGTAAAGTTTCCTTAAAAAAAAAAACAAAAGGATTAGTAAAGTTCATTGCCAAAAAGGTTAGTAAAGTTCATAAACATGGAGGGAGAGTTGAGGCTCTGCCCCTAACTCTTTTGGAATGTAATTTTTCAAGGACAAGATCCCAGAAGATGTTGGTGTCCTAAAATTTCAACCCTTTTTCAGGTAAACTTTGTACCAGCTGTTTACAGAAGTTTATGTCTTAGAAAGACTCTTGGTAACTTGTTTTATTGTGGTCGCATGCTTTCTGGTTTAGTTAACTAGCTTAAATGGGTTTTCGTAATCTTGAGTCTCCAAAGATGTATATATGGCGAAATTTTTGAACTTTGTTGTTTTCCCTCATTGACGGTGATTTTAGCTCGTGTGGTGTTTTGTGTCAATGTAGGTTGTTGAGATTGGTAAGACTGAAAGGAGCTGGTCTTAGTTTGGCTGGCAATTTGACGACTTGGAGGAGGTTCTAGGTAAGCCATGGAAAGATGGCTTTCAGATTTGGCATAGAAGTTTTGCTTGTAATTAAGACCCAGAAAAATCTATGAACTTTTCTGTAATTGGTCATCGGTTAGATTTAGGATTTGGAGGCCTAACTTCAGAGATCTTGTTCTGGTGTCATCGATGGAGTTGTAAAAGTCTTGAGAGTGTGATTTGGCATTGTTTTTTGGAATTAAAGTTGTAGCGTTCACGAACCATTATTTCACAAGTAGCTTTTAAATGCAGGGTGATGCGAGTCTGAGAACATGAAGAGACGTTTATTGTTGAAAAATTCCATAGCTTTTGTGGGTCTGGTGATTACCATTTCTTGCCTTACGGTCATCATGATATCAATGCTAAGGCTCCCAGATGCGTCTCTGAGAAACAGAGCAACAGGGTCTTACAGATCAATTACCAGTAGGAAAGTTTTCAAGGATAAAAACATGGGTAAGTTTGGTGAAATTATGGTGGAACTGCTGCCAGAAGATCTAGCTTTCACTCTCTTTATCCCATCGGAGAAAGCTTTCGAGCGTGATCTGAAGCTTCATCTGAATGATAGTTTCACGGCAGAGAAGAGGAACGATACATATGCAGTTGTCTCTCGAATACTGGGTTTCTCAGCCGTCCCATGGTCCCTTTATTCGGCCATGGTACGAACTGGTAAAGAGGTATACTTCGATTCAATATCTGGTTTCACATTACACATCTCAAAAGATGTAGATGGAATGCTTGTAGTTAATAGAATCCGATCAGAAAGGGTAGATCTCAAGGAAGGGGAGGTGGTTGTACATATAATGGGTGGGTTGATAATGGATGCCGAGTTTGAACAGTCCGTTCAGCCTGATTACAACGATGAAAATTGACTTACATGTTTACGTTTTGAGGACCTCTAAGACCTCATGTACATGTTAACTGAGCAAATGCTAATTGCCATTGAAGAAGCTTCTGACATGTAACTTTGAAACAAGATGTACCGATATCACTAGGAAGAGCAGCATTTTAATGCATTTTGACATAATTTTTGTTTGAATTCTTAGCTTCTTCCATATGAATCCTAATTAGCAGCATAGGATATATATAGACGGCAAACATATTTTGTCAATCAGAGATTCCGATAACCATCACGCCATCTTGATCTACCTATATTCATAAGCTTTGAGCTGTTCTCAACTCACTTGAATAGCACCAACTCAATCACAAATAATATCAAAAGATGAGTGCGAAAACATAAAGCAACACATCTACGCTACATCTCATGCCAAAAGTGAGTCCATTTGCCGTCATATCAGCGTCTTGTGAATGTCTCTAAGAACAAGGTGAATTGATATAGTATTAAATCCCAAGGAATACAAATTGTGGCAATGTTTTCACTAAACCCCATCCCCTTGGTCTCTCTAGTAAACTTCAGGGCTTAAAGTGAAAGTAACCAAAAGCCGATTTATATCATTAATGGGTGACCTTGCAGAAAATCCAGGTGACTATCTCCCATGTTAAACTCCCAAGGTTGATTGTCTCCCCACATCTAACTTCCAGCAGCAGCAGGTACAGAAACAGGCTTAGAGTCTTCTGCCTTTTCGTGTTCTTTGTTTAGCATCTGAGATAGATAAGAATTTCCATACGTTAAAAATATTAAGGTTTTCATGGATAATTGTAAATGCAACACCAGAGTATCCAACTAGCAAGTGGAAAATAGTCATGCAAATGCAAGCTAGTAGATGCTGGGAACAAATATTTTCTCAAATCAACAACATACCGTACACATTCATATTTACAGAACCATAGGAAGATTAAATCAATGAAATATGAAGTTAAAGACAACTGCAAGTTGTAACAGTTATGTCTAGAAGTCATCAAGTACAGTACTCTTCTTGACTCACTAAGGGCTGCAGTAGGCAATATATATGAATACATAAATGAGAAAACCTTACCTTGTTGTTGATCAAATTGTGGAGAGCAATTACACTACGGATGAGAGAGGACAGATAGATGACCAGCATCATATCATTTGTTTTCACTGTCCACATTGGAAATAAATGAACCGAAGTAAGAAAATGGTGAAAAGAAAAGGGTAAAGGCAGTTTAGTCAATTAGATGGATTGACTGCTTTACCTGCAAAAGATTTGATCAACTCTGATACATTAAGGTTAGGCAGTAAGTTGAAGACATCCTGGAATAATAGAAAAATAACAAAACATAAGATAACAATGTTAATTAGCAATAAAATTGACGGCATGCACATAACTAGATTGAGAAGCTCTCATTGACAAAGCTAAATCATCAAACTAATGAGGAATGAGAAGGTTCCTCCCTCTTACTAGAAAATTCATATTTCAAGAGCATTAAAACCATATTTAAATCTTACACGAATGTTTATAACTAAACCGTCATTGGGCATCAACGCCATGAACCATGCATATTCAGCCAACAAAGAATTCAACAGCTATTATTAACTAAAATTTATTAAATGTACCAGCAAAAGCATCTAAATATTAGCACCACCAATCATTTTGGCAATAGAAGCAAAATATAATGCTTAACGTAAACCCAAAGAATTAGACATGTTCGACATGGCCGTGTAATTATCAAATAGATAAGGAGTTTACGGCAATACAAAAACTCAGTATCAAACTGAGCAAAAAGCTCCAAGAAATTATTGTCCAGAATCCAAGGGGAAAAAATTATCCCAACAAGACGGAAGAACCAAGTTGAATCCAGCAAAAAGGAGAAAAAATGATCATGCAAAAGCTCTGAGCACCCTAACTTCCATAAGTTGAATAAACCAGCAAATAGCCTCCATAAATTAGGAGCAGACTACAACATACACAGTAAAAGGAAAATTCATGATGATTTACTTGAATTGGTTATCATGTTATTCTTGTTTTATTCCATGTTACGTTCAAGACCACTGCAATGGATGAAATGAAATTCCAAGCCTATATTCTC
The DNA here is from genome assembly GCA_948243855.1 of Flueggea neowawraea. Lineage (NCBI taxonomy): Eukaryota > Viridiplantae > Streptophyta > Magnoliopsida > Malpighiales > Phyllanthaceae > Flueggea > Flueggea neowawraea. The sequence continues at coordinate 296 of CAODLS010440288.1, read as the reverse complement.
TTACTGTAACAAATTCAATTGACTCGTCTACACATAGCCAAGGAAAAGATAATATTAAAAACGTTCAGTAACCTGTAAATGGTATAAAATCTCATGGTTCAATGGGAGTTTTCCATCAACGACAAGGTCAAGGTAACTACGTATCTCTCTAAGCCGTGCATCCAACCCTTTCAAAGCATTAACCTTCCCAGTTACCTGCAAAAAAGAAAACCATAAACTACACATACTTTGCACCACATAGGAAATAGCAGCGAAAACTAAATATGCAATGCATGAAATTAAGTCAAAATAGCTAG
>CAODLS010440196.1:0-14767 GCA_948243855.1 Flueggea neowawraea | reverse complement strand
TTATTAAATGTAATGAAATAATAAAATAACTAAATTAAACTATAGTAAAAAAGTAGAAGAAATTTGAAAAAATGTAATTGAAAAAAATAACTTTGAGAAATATAAAAAATTTAATTGTAATAATAAAATATATAAATAATTAATAAGAGCAATTTAGAGCAAAATAAATTTTTGAGAGAGAATAAATAGTGTGAAATTGGTAGGAATAAGGTATGAGTATTTATAAGGTTAAAAAAAGAAGGGAAATGACGGTTCGAACCGCCTGTTCAACCGGCAGGTTGAACCGCCAGTTCGATGGTTTTTGAAGGGATAGAACCGGAACTTAAACCGTAACCCTCCAATTTTGGTCGGCCGGTTCCAGTTCCGCTTCGGTTTCGATTTTGATCGGTTTTGACGGATCTGGTTCCGGTTCGGTTTGCCGGTTTCGGTTCAAAATTTACATGTCTAGTTCCATGTGAATACGATACCTGAGGAATACTCCAAGGTCTAAATTACATTGATTCTCGTGTACTTGCGAGAAGTCGGTCAATTAGCAAACATATTTTCTAAATATTTTCATTCTCAAAAAATAAAAATAAAACATAAAATAAAAAATTATTTTCTAAACTAAATATAGCCAAATATTTTGGGTTTACCCAAAATTCTCAAAATTAATCATATCCTTATTTTCTACCTTTTATGCAAAATAATTGTAATTTTTTATTAATAAAATTATATTTTTAATGCTTAATTTTTAATTTTCAAGTTAAATTATAATTTAAATATTTATTCAATCAACCATTTAATTTAATTTTATTAAAATTATTATTTTTAAATATTCAATTAAAAATTATTATAATAAATATTATATACTATCATTCTTAAAATAATATTTTTAACTTAAATATTAACTCACATAACATATTTATGTCAAATAAATATTTTTATTATAATTTAAATATTAAAAATAAATAAAATAACGAGTAAATTGATTATTAGTTTCATATTATAATATAATAAAAAGTTAATTATTAAAAAAATAATATATTGAATGATAAATTAATAAACTACGATGTGGTAGTTTTATTAATATTTAAGAGTGTATAAGCATCAAAGATAGCCTAATGTTAATATCAAAATGTTACATCAATTGATCGAGGAGTTAAGAGAGAAGACGGAATCATTTGACTAAACACATGACATTATTGTCGATCAGTGTTTGGTGGTAACGTGTTAGCGAACTTGCTTGTACTACCAAAATGGTCCATAATATCTTCTCTTTAAATAATAAATGAACATATCTCAATATGCTAATCAAATTTAACTAATCTTCTGTACTTTAATTAGTCATCTTTTTTTTAAGGACTTTAATTAATCATCTTATAACATTTATTACCTACTCAATTTTTGTCATATCACCTATTATTTTTTTTTAAAAAAAAAGAATGATGGATCCACGAAAGGGGAAAAAAGGAGATATTTTTTAAAGCTTCTTAAAATTAATATATATATATATATATATATATTTTTTTTTTTTTCACATATTGCATGTGTTTGTGCTATAAATATAGTTATTTTGTTTAATTAGCAGTTGAGTTTGTAGGGATTTTTAAATTCTATATTATCATTGTTATTTTTGGCTACTCATCTGTAAATTATTATATAAGTTATATTATATTTTAAATTCACGATAACTAAATTACTAGAGACACAACCTCTCTCCCTAAAGTTGTCTGAACAAAAAATGTGTTTTGTGCGAGTAATATACTTTCAAGTATGGATTCAATATCCCAGGCCAAAAAAAAAAGGTGTGGATTCAATATTATTTTTTAAAGATATCTTTTCGTATTGAAACAATAAAAACTATTTCAATTAATATGACCAGCTATTTTTTTGGTTTGGCTGTCCGAGACGGTAGTTAATTAAGAGCCACAATAACTTGGTGGTCCAGAGTCCAGACAGCAGCACGTTGGTTCAATGATTTAAAATTGTAATATATTTAAAATATATTGTTTATTAATTGATATCAATAAAAAAATTAGCACGTTTTTTTGTAAAATTATACTGTTTTTAATCGTAAATATAACAAAATCGTCCATATACAAGTTGTATATGTAGATTAGACATAACAAAAAATTTAATGATGGTGTTCTTTTTTTAGTAGATTGTTAAAATAAATTGCAAAAATAAATTATAGAAACAGATGTGTAATATAAAATTAAAGAGATGAATATATATTTAATTTTTAAAAATTAAATATATATGAATAATAAATTTGTTCGGGATATAAAATAAAAAATAAAAAAGCAGGATACAGGAAAAAGAGACATGCAACTTTCAGTATCTGCATGGCATCTTGAAAAAGCATATACCGTCTATGATTCAATCAATCAATTGGTTCATAAATAATCGCATCAATACTATACCACCCAAATCATCGACAGCCATATTTTTATAAAAAAAAATGTATTAAATTATTTAATAATCTAATTTAACTAATCTTTGCTTTTTAATCTTCTACGTTTGAGTAATTTTGGTCATATCTCGATCAAAATAAAAAAAAAAAGTGGATCTAGAAAAGAAAAGAAAAGACAAAAAGGATAGATTTTTTTTTTTATTATCGCTTTGAAATTTGATGATCTTTTCACACATTACATGGGTTTTACAACGTTGATTTGGATTTAAGAGCATAATATTACATTTTTATCTAAATTTTATTTGCATTCTAAATTTGCTATGTTTTTTTTATGGATAACTAGTTTTACCTCCGGGTATTGTTCCGAGATATTATGAATTTATTTTAAATTTTTATAAATATTCAAAATTATAATAAAATTTATCTTAAATTAAAAAAATATAAAATTTAATATTGAAGAAATTCTTATAAGATTTGTTTATCATATTTGTTTGTTTTCTTAATGAGAAGTGGATATTGATCAATATATTGAATATTTTAATGGAAAGTGACAAATGTTATGCAATTGTCATGCCACATGTTAAATTTATAGGACGTCAAATGTATGTTTTTTGTGGAATTATATTCTATTTTTATATATTATATAGATTCTAAATTTTCTATAGTCTTAGATTAATTAATGATTTTTTATAAGTAGATTTATTAATGAAATATCCTCTCTCACTCTAAACTTTGTCCAAATAAATAGTTGTTTTATCCTATTAATATACTTTCAATTATGAATTTAAGAATAAAAAATTATCTAATACTATTAATGTAATATCTTACTGTTCTGATCAATCTTCTATAGCATTTCGATTAATTTTGATGAGACCTTCTATTGCACCTCGTTCAATTTCGATATGAATTTGAGTTGAGATGATCCTTGAATGTTCGGAGATGATAATTTGATGTTTGAAGATGTTTAATTGATGTAGTTTTTCTTATGTAAGGTTAGGTGTTGTGGAGCCCCGAGGTGTTAATAACGTAAGTGCGTAAGTGAGTAAGCTTGGCGCCAACGTATAAATTTTGGCATCGGCCCATAACTCGAGTTAGAGGAGGCCATAACTCGAGTTAGATGGGGTGCAGATAACTCGAGTTAACCAATATGTTACTCAAGTTATCCATCTTTCCAGGACAAATTCTGGACAAATTTAACTCGAGTAAGAGTGTCTGTAGCTCGAGTTAGCCATGCAATTACTCAAAAGGTGCGTTTCAATTTCAGTGTCTATTTGTACCCCTTCACCCCGACTCTCTTCGCCGTCTTTCACTCCAAACACTAGCATTCTTGCCCAAATCCGTCCCTCTTCCTCTCTCATTGCTTCTCCTTGGTTCCTTTCATAAATTTGAGGTAAGAACACTTCATTCTTTCATTACTTTGCTCATTTTCAAGGATTATTTATGTGGGTTTTGTGTGAGTGACGGTTTAAAGCTAGGGTTTCAGATTTGGTTTGTTTCTGACCAACCAGATTTAAGTTAGATTATGTTAGACCTTGCTTAAATGAAGTTAGAAACGTATGGATTTGGCTTGGATTTTCTTATTGGTGCATGTATGTGGAGATTGAAGCTTAAGTGACGGGTTTGAGTTAGAATCTCAGTTTTGTGTGAATTTTTTATTTAATTTCGGTTAGATTTTGTTAGATTATACTGCAATGAACATGAATGTGTATGGGTTTTGGTTTGGGATTAAGGATTGAAGAGTTCATGGTGATTTGATTAGGATTTAGTGTATGAAAGTTGGAGTTCTTGATAATTATGCGTTAATTGGGTGAAATTGATCATAGATGTATGTTTAAGAGGTTGAATTGAGTTGATTGGAGCAACTTGGAATATTGGACATTGGCCAATATGAATTTTTGAGTATTTTAGAAAGGATTTCTATCGCAAGAATTGAAATTGGCAATATTTTGAATGTTTGATGTGTAGAATATAATTATGAATTATTTAAGGGAATTAATTTGTAATTTTGAGAAGTTCAAGTACTAGATCATAATTTTACAAAATTCTCGATTTTTTAGATGAGAGCATTAGATCTTCGATCAAAATAGGATTCTGATCTCGTCAGGGATTTAGGAAGGACATTGCATTTTATACATTTTGTATTGTCATAGTACAATATTTGACTCTGCTGCAATAAAATTCTAATTTTAGCTCTGTTCGATTTTCGAAGCTACCAACCATTCATCAGTGGACCGCGATTGGATTATTAGCTCGGCGCCCAAGTGAGTGCGATGTCGATTTCAGACATATAGGCTGTGTCTTTCTGAACTTATACATTTTTATTGTGCTCCGGCCTTTGCATGTAATCCAAACTAATTAAAGGATCGAAAATCCTAAAATTTGGCCTAAGTAAGGACTTGTTTGATTTGAAATTGTTTCTAAAAATTTTTCTGAATTTTGGAAAATGATGAAATTTGTTTTTGGACAGTTATTAGAATTTTGGAATATTAATAATCCTCTGTTTGAAAGATTTCATATTTCTGAGGAAGTTGAATTATTTTTGTAAAACTAAAGCAAATTGATTATATTGTTTCATCTGGTACGTCCTGAAATGAATTTTGTACTTTGTTTTTGTAAATATTTTTCTATTTTGTATGATGTTTGCTTACAAAAGGTTCTCCTCTGTTTTTGGAAATACAAATTATTATTTTATATATTCGTCATTTTTTGGAAACACTACTTCAATTTCGTTTTTGATCCATCGTTGGATACAGTTTGGAGAGCTACCTTTGCGCCTTAGTGGCCATGTACATATCTATCTTTGTGCCTTAGTGGCTACTCAATACCTTAGTGGCTATACATTCGCCTTAGTGGCTATGCTAGCCCGCGTGGCATTACTTGCCTTGTGGCAACATTTCATGTCTATGTGGCAAACCCTTAGATTCTAGAATTCTAATAAGCTAAAAAGATTTTCAAATTCTGTTCTAGAATTTTTGATAAAGCTAAAAAGGTTTTTGAACTTCTATTTTGGAACTTCTAATTAACTAAAAGGTTTTTCTGAAGGATTTTCCTTTGTTTTTGAAAGTATACTAGCTTTGATAAAGTTTGAAAATGCTTTTGAAAGATTTTGCTTAGTTCATGAATATATGCATGCATGTTGTATGCTTTGTCTATGAACAGTTTCTAAATAGTTTTTGAAATGCTACTATGTACAAAGTGTGTATGTGTGTGTGTGTGTATATATATATATATTTGACTATATCTGCTTGTAGTATTTTCAAACTGTTTTCAAAACGGTTTATGTGAGGTCCTAGAGACATTTTGGAGCGTCCTCCCTCACTGAGCGTCATCCCTCACTAAGTTTTTCAAGTTAATCGAAGTTTGGTTTGTCGGATCTTCAGCACTCAGTAAGGAGTCCAGTTTGACAGTGAGTGTCATTTTAATCGAGCCCCAGTTTGTATGTTTGTTAGATGCTCCACACCGGGTTTCTATGGGTTATGTTCTTGTTTCTGATATTGCAAATGATTTTATTTTCAGATATTTTCTGTATTTGATATTATAAATATTTTACTTTATTAAATGAGGTTTGAGCTTTTATTAATATTGTATAATCATTAATTTGAAAATGAATTTGAGTAAAAGTTCTGTACTCTGAGGCTTCTGGGAGATTGGTCGGGCTCCCTTAGACGGTTCGTCTCGTACGTCGATCATGGTCAAAAAACGGGTCATGACAAAGGTGGTGTCAGAGCCTAGGTTTTCGTAAGTCTGGGTCGTTTATGGAGCTTATGTATTTTTTAATCGAGTCAGTTTGATTAAATTTTGTATGCTTTTTTGACTTTGTTTCGGTACTGTGGCAATAGTTTGTAATCTAACATCAGCACATACGCTTCGTTTGTTTGTTCTATTCAAAAATTCATTGACGACATAAGACACTTGGAGAGGCCTCTAGGTGTCGATCCACCGAAGCCGCCAGTCAGTTAGTTGTGGATCAGCATGGTTCGTGTGGTATGTCGGAGGTCACAGCTTCAGCACCTCAACCTCAGCCACCACCAGTTGTTCAGTTGGATATGTATGAGCGTCTTGCTCACATCTTTGAACATTTTGAGCGATTTATTCCTGGTTAGGCAGTTGAAGATCAACTAGCAACAACTATTCCAATAGTTGCACTGGTTGTACCAGAGATTGATACTAGTAGTCATCTCATAAGTTTTCTGAAGCTCAAGCTACCAAGATTTAAGGGCAAGATGGGAGAGTACCCATATAATTTTATCATAGCATTAGAGCATTGTTTCAGTGCTCTAAACTACACCAATGACTCTGAGAGGGCCAAATATGCAACATTCCTTCTAGATGGTCATGCAGCCTTGTGGTGGCAAGGTTATTGGAGAATTTTCCCAGGGATTCCTTGATTGAGTTTAGAAAGCGAAAGCAAGTTGAAGTGAAGAGAGAAAACAACACTGCAATTTATAGTGGTTCGGCCAACCATGCCTACATCCACTACGTAAGTCTTACCGCTTAGGCTATCCACTATAACGATGATTGTTTCTGGCTCAATCCAACAAAGCTTTACACCAAGGTTGATTGTGGCTCACATCTCTAAAGCCAACAAGGTTAATTAATGCTCACCCCTCTAAAGCCTACTCAAGGTTGATTTTGACTCAAATCTCTAATGTCATTACAATGTTGTTTTCTTTAGATTCACAACAAACATTTCCCGACTCTCAAAGAGTTTACAAAACTAAAAACAAAAGATTAAGGCTGTATGATAGAGTTGATTGTGTAGGCATGATGCTCTTGATCTTCTCTCTAGCTTGATTTTGGTGTTTTGAGGGTGATGGAATGATGAAAATATTTGGAACTTGAAAGCATATTATCATCCACATTTCCCTACCCTTCCTTGATGTATTTATAGTTTTTCTAAGCCATGTGAGTGTTGATGGAGAGATACTAGCCGTTGGGGTGCATTTATAGTCTTTCCAGGCTTCTGGACCATTTATAACGTACGTTGTACCAAGCCTTCGTACGTTGTCTGCAAATTTTCCAGGTCTACACACATTGTTCTTCCTTAACGTACATTGATCATAGCCATATCTCCAGATGACGTTCGTTGTAATTCCCTAACGTACGTTGTATTGGCACTTCAACATTCCAGTGACTTCTATTTGCATTCAGCTCCTTTCTGACGTACGTTGAATACAATAACGTATGTTGTGTCCCACTGTGACATACGTTATACTCATTGTAACGTACATTGACTGCTTCAACAACTTGATTCGCAATTCTGAGCTTTCCAACGTGTTCTACTTCAAGGCAAATGTTTTGCACATCATCAAAACATAAAAAGAAACATAATGTTGATCACCCATGATCCAACAATCTCTCTCTTTTTGATGATGTCAAAACTTTGATAATTTAAGCACTACATCAAAGGCAATAAATTTGATCAAGAATTTCATCATTGTCAAGAGGTCAGGATCATATAAAAAATGTGTGATCATATTGAAAATTTTTAAAATATTCACTCCCCTTATCAAAAACAATCCCCTTACACCAAGGTTGATTGCGACTCACACCTCTAAAGCCAACAAGGTTGACTACGACTCACCCCTCTAAAGTCTAATAAAGGTTGATTTTGGATCAAACCTTTAAAACCAACAAGGTTGATTACACCTCATCCCTCTAAAGCCTACTCAAGGTTGATTTCGGTTCAAACCTCTAAAGTCATTACAATGTTGTTTTCTTTAGGTTCATAACAAACCTTTCACCACTCTCAAAGAGTTTACAAAAATAAATACAAAAGATAAAAGCTTTATGCTAGAGTTGATTGTGTAGGCATAATGCTATTGATCTTTTCTCTAGCTTGATTTTAGTGTTTTGGGGGTGATAGAATAATGAAAATATTTGGGAATTAAAACCATATGATAATCCACATTTTTCTACCATTCTTTGATATATTTATAGCTTTTCTAAGCCATGTGATCATTGGTGGAGAGATATTAGCCGTTGGGGTGCATTTATAGCGTTTGCAGGCTTCTGAACCATTCATAACGTATGTTGTACCAAGTTTGCGTATGTTGCCTGTAAATTTTCCAGGTTAACATACATTGTTCTTCCTTAACGTACGTTGATCATATCCATATCTCCAGATAACATATGTTGTAATTCGTAATGTATGTTGTATTGGCACTTCAACATTCCAGTGGCTTCTATTTGCATTCATCTCCTTTCTCCTTTTTGACGTACGTTGAATACAATAACGTATGTTGTGTCCCACTTTGACGCACGTTAGAATCATTGTAACCTACATTGACTGCTCCAACAGTTTGTTTCACATTCCAAGCTTTCCAACGTGTTCCACTTCAAGTCAAATATTTTGCACATCATCAAAACATAAAAAAAAAACTTAATGTTGATCACCCATGATCCATCAAAGGTTTTGAGAGAAAGGAGAGTATCTCCTGGGCAGAGTTCAAGAATGAACTTATATTGTCCATCCTTCCTCGAAGTATTAGAGACAACAAGACAGATGATTTCAATGACTTTTGTCAAGAAAAGGAGTTGTATGTAACTGAATATGAGGAAACGTTAAGGGAACTTAGCTAGTATGCGCTATAGGTTGTATTGGCAATCAAGTTCCAAAAGGGTTTGTCACGAAAGTATGCTAGATGGGCAGTAGTTTTGGAGTTGGGAATAGTGAGAAAGATCATTGAGGCTGCTAGGGCCATAGAATATATTGATGAGAGACACTCAGTGGATGCAACCAAAAAGAGTAGGGCTAAAGGATCAGAAAGTGGGCATCTGCGCTAAGGTCAGAGTAACCAGTCTGGGAAAAGTTACAGGTTCTCCTTAAATATACCGAATCAGTATGAAAGTTGTTAGAATGTCAGTTTGGAACAACCAAGCTATTACCCAGAATTTTAGGGTAGGGCTTCGAGCTCTAGAGGTGCAGGTAATGGCCCAATCCCTTGGTGCAACGTTTGTCAGAGAAAAAATCTTGGGCAGGGCAAACCAAAGTGTCACTGCTATCTCTGTAAGCAGTCAGGGCACGTAATAGCCGAGTGTCCTAACTCTGCTCTTCCTTCTAACTCTATACTTATATGTATATATATATATATATATATATATATATATATATTCTTTTGAAATTATGTGAACTTTTGCGCATTTCAGCATATGTTCTTTGAAACTTCTAAGCATCTTCGCATACTTTTTTTAATCTTTAGAGCTTTGCATATATTTGTATACATTTCCTTTTGATTGTGGTACGATATTGTTTGTTATTGCAATATTTCTTCTGTCATGTCTTATCAATAAAATATTCTTTTGAAAAATTTTGTTGGAGGTTCTCTATTCCTAAGCATTAGATGTGGTTGATTGTGTGAGGTGAGGAATTGTTAGTTTGCTATCTAAGGATAGGTTTTAGCTTATTTTGAGAATCAGAGATATGTGATAGTAATTAGGTTGGAACGAATGATTTATCATGATTATGAAGCGTATTTGGCTTTGATTTTGGCTGAGTATTAGGGCTCAAAGATGAATTTGAAAGACATACAAGTGGTATGAGAAATTTCTGATATGCTTCCTGAGAAATTTCTAGACTTTTTTCTGAATAAAAGGTAGAGTTTATAATTAAATATGATTTAGAGTAAATTCAAAGCTAGAGGCTTAGTGGGGAGAATTGTATGATAATGGTATTTATTTACCGAATGTTACTGTAAGGTGTTCAGAGTTGCCTGCAAATAAGAGGGTAAAAGTTTCTTCTGAATGACCGAGTATTGTAGGAGAATTATCCAAAAAAATTTCTAGGATCATATCTTTTTATGTCTTAGTGGGTCAGAGGAAGTTGAATTTGTATGAATTTATTTGGGCAAGTATAGTTTTCAAATGTTGGAAAGTGTTTGGCAAGTGGGTCAGTGTTGGATTCACACTGGGCTCCAGAGATTTTAAGGTGTATTTTGATACGTTAAGAATCGACTAAGGGTGAACGATGTGGTTCAACGTTGTTCGGAGTGAAGTTGAGATTTATGAATTCTTTTCGGTGTTTGATTAGGTGGAAAACTTGTTTGGTAGACAACTGATGATGTTGTTACCTCTGCTTAATGACGTTGTTCGATGAGACGAATTGAGTAATCATGAAGATAAAGGAGAGTTATGGACAAGTTAGAAAGGTCAAGTTGGATTCAGGCATAAGTGCATCGTCTGGCCTACAGGTTCAATCTAGTTGGATTATGGGATTTGAGCAAAAAAAGAGTAGTTCTTTTGGGTTTTTTAAGCCACCTCTGTCAGAACATTTGACTTGTTGTGTTCTGACATGCTCTGTGATTGCACCTGGGTTTGATTTCCAATTGCAATTTAAGATCATATGACTTTGCTGAACATGGCCTAATTGTTCTCTTTTGCTCTGTATGTTTGTCTGTTGTTAAAAATTCTAAAATTTAATCTTCTATCAGAGTTCGATGTATGCTTCTCTGATACATGAATCTCCAGTTCCTAAGAATATGTTCTTTGCTCTTTTGCATCTTTGTGAGCTCTGCGAATTTGTAATTTGTTCCTTAAGAATTTTGTCACATATATGTTCCATGATTTGACACTTCCGTCAGTTGAGATAAGACCCAATTTTTTCTTTGATGAGCCATTAGTGAAAATTTTCTTAAAGCATCATTCTGATGAGTTGCAGTATAGATATCTGCAATTGTTAGTTTCAGTTAATGCATAAGTCTATATCTACCTCTTCTGCATCTGCATTTTTTCGTACACTCTGCCTTTGTTTCTGCATATTCTAAAATGTCAATGTAAGTTTGCATATATGGGATTGAGTGCCTTGCTAGATGAGACGTGGATGCCGCACTTGTTTAATTCTGTCGATTCGTCAGTTGGTATTATTTATTTCTGTATATGCATTCCTTGATATCTTTTAGTTCTAATTCTACATAGTCTGTACCTTTTTTGTATGTCTGTACATCAGCATGCGAGAAAACTAGTACGTTAGTAGAGTGATAGTTGTACTCTACGTGGTTTGATATGTTGAGAGTTTTGGATCATATTCTGATTTGGAGACTTAGATTCGATTTTCGAATTGGGGATCTTAGAGTTTGGTCAGATTGAAGATTCATGTTGTATTAGTAATTTTAGTATATTTTAGTGATCTCTCTGATCTGAATTGCCTGAAAATTCGAGGACAAATTTCTTTTAAGAAGGAAAAGTATTTAATATCTCACCTATTTCGATCAATCTTCTATGGCATTTTGATTAATTCCAATGAGACCTTATGTTGCATTTCTCACTCCCTTTAACATTTTTCAGGTTAATTGGAGTTTGGTTTGTCAAATCGTCAGTGCTCAGTGAGGAGTTCAGTTTGACAGTGACTGTTTTTTGATCGGGCTCCAGTTTGTACGTTTGTTAGATGCTCCACACCGAGTTTCTGTGGGTTATGTTCTTGTTTATGATATTGCAAATGATTTTATTTTGAGATATTTTCTGTATTTGACATTATAAATATTTTACTTTATTAAATGAGATTTGAGCTTTTATTAATGTTCTGTAATTATTAATTTGGATATGAATTTGGGTAGAAGTTATGTACTCTAAGACTTGTGTGAAATAGGTCGGACTCACTTAGACAGTTCATCTCGTACACTGGTCATAATTCAAAAATGGGTTGTGACAATTAAAACAACAGATATCATCTCAATAAAAAGAAGCTAATCATTCACTTGGCATTGTATTTTCTTTTTTTTTTTTCATAGGGAGCCCAAAAAACCGCTGGACTATGCAACTAGGGGCAATCATTTATATATCTCTTATTATAAAAGTGATAATCCTTATCAAAGTGGTAGAGAAAATGCTCAAATTCGAAAGCTTCTAACCTTTCACTCACTTGCCACCAGCCTTAAACAGCCAGTAATTGTATTTAGCATTGTATATAAAACCAATTGATGCAATCTTGCTATTAATTTTTTATAAAATTTTTAAGCGAGCATCATAACTTAATAAGCGTAAAAAAATTTGGTATTAAATATCCCTCGAACTAAAAAATGTATCACCAACATATATAAGTCAAGGGTGTTCTCAATGTTTTACGCTTACTGATTCTGCAATTTGGACATAATGATTATTTAGTTGGTATGGGGAATCAATAAAAGTCTAAAATAGCAATTAATATTTTTTTGTCTGTATGTCTAGAGATTCAATATTTCATATATATTTTTCAATATTAGAGGCCTAACTCTCACCAAATCACACGCCATTTGAATTAAAAATGTGGTGTGAATCATTTACAAATTCTCCAATTCGCAAGTGTCACTTCTTATTATTGACCTTGTGATTTTGCATGATTGTGAACTTATCATAAAGATAAGGTAAAATAAAAAAGTTTAATTTACTAATTAATGTTTTTTTTCTTTTATGCTGAGTCTCTTAGGAAATTAAACACTCAAGACAAATTTAGTAATATTAGACGACAAATTTATTAGCGAGAATTATCAATTTTTTTATTAGTTTCATATACATATTTGTGAAAAATATAGAAGGTCTAATTTTGAAATTTATTTTACGTTTTTATTTAGAGACCCACTCACATATTCGAGCAAAACTCTAAATTGAAAATTAAAATAATAATTTTAACAATAAGAGTACTACTCATTGAAAAATTAGAAAAAACTAATAATATAAGTCGGTATTGCTGACTTAGCTTCCTAACATAATATTGCTAAATTCAATTACACTTGGGAGAGCGATATCCAGCTTAAGTTGCCTCCAGGCTGTTTAAGCAACAATTATTCTAAAGCAATGTAGCCAAGTTGTACTTCTTTTTGTACTAGAGTGAAAATAGTAGAGAAAACTGCTTTTACAACCTTTTATCTAGTATAAAAAATTATAAGATGTGAAAAAAAAATCAAATCATGTGACTTGAATGATGAACAGACATAAGTTAAGATAAGAACTCTGAATTACCATGAAATAAATAACACGAAAATATTGGACTTTCACAGAAAAAAAAAGTTAAAAATACTTAACTTTTAAATGATATTTTTAACTTGAAAGTATCATTTCTAAATTCAAATTGAATCTTGGCTATCAACTCTCTCTACCCAGAATTCTTTTCGTGTTCATGAATCTGGGTTGTTGCTGGGTCTCTTGTATCGGGGCAGCTATTCCACCTTTTTTATTTTCCTTGCTTTTCACTTAGTCATGCCTCCCATCTTAATTATTTAGCTACCTCGTCTTCAACCTTGCCTGCTAACAAATCTTTCGGCTCTGGTTTGTTGGTCCTTGATTTGGTGATTGTCCCTTCTGCCGTCAGTGTTGTTGTGTGGGTAATTGATTTGTTCCTTGAGTTTGTTTGTTATTGTTGGAAAATGCAGTATGTCCATAACGGGTGAACCGAACTCGGTCGGTCAAGGTGTGAACCGAGTCTGTAGACCGAGACCAATTAAAAAGTCCAATTGAGGAGAATGAAACTCGGTTAGTCAAGGTGTGAACCGAGACTATGAACCGAAACCAATTGGTAAGCCCAATTGAGTTGAGAATGAAATGGGTTCATAAGGCCCGTTAGGCCCACGAGCTCATTTGGTGGCTTATATAAGAAGAATAATGCTTCTTCTTCCACAAACATATGAACTCCACCACCTCCAAAATCGAGAGAGAGAGAGGTCGAGACCTTCTGTACCGAGTCCTGCACAGATCACGTATGACATCTAGACTGCGAAACAGCCAAGCACTCCCATTGACATTTCAACCATGGTTTGCTCGTAATACCAACATAAAACTGATCATACTCTGCTGCTAGCATCTGCTGGAATCGAGATTAGTAAGTCGAACCTATTTATTATACTGTTTATTAGTTAAACCGGTATAGGATTCCTTCATTGATATCAGAGCCAACACGAGTTTTTTGAATATGTTTAGAAAATATTGTTGGTCTCTGTCTAGGATGCCTATTGTGATTTTTTGGTATTCGACTTTCGGTCTCGAACGTCGTTTTTGGTTCGAGTCCGTCCGCAGTCGAAATCTGAAAGTTGGAGTTTCGAAATTCCGAAAAAATATTTGAGACCAGTGACCTCAAAAACATTATCCGTCTTCGTCGCGAAATTCCATCGAAAATGTCGTCAAATCGGCGAAAACTCGATCGAAAAATACTGAGTGAAGCAACACAGATGAATTTGTTCATCTGATCTGAAATGGTGATGTGGCAAATTTCTATTGGTTGCATACGGATCACTCGAATCGCGATACGTGGCAGCAGTAGAAGGATCAAGAAGGATCCAGAAAAGACACACGGACCAATCATATTTCGCCACGTGGCACACGGTCAAACAATCAAAGTTAACTGCGCAAAAAGTGAATGTGGCTTTGTGCAGTCGCGACAAGTGGCTTCCTGCAATGTCGACACGT
>CAODLS010440067.1:0-15979 GCA_948243855.1 Flueggea neowawraea | reverse complement strand
GTCAATTTCTCATTATCTCGTAATAATTGTATCATTTTGACACAGTAAGGTATCTAAAACCATACGCATCTTAGTCTTTTCAACTAAGGTATTATGGATATTGGTGATATATCTCTTGGTTCTAAGTGGTTTAGGTCATACATTCGACCAATCCATAACCCACGAGATATATAAGTAACGAACTTAGAGGTCTAGAAATAAATAATGAATGTTCATTTCTCTTTCATCAGATAAAACTTTAGACTCATCATGTAGATGTCTCGACCTTAGTCAATCTACAAAGCTTTATTCATTTCCCATTTTCATTTACAAGAAGTAAGAATAATCAAAAAGCACAAACTAATTTGACCATTATTACTTATGAAGAATCAAATGGATATAATTGCACCTTCCATAATTATATATACGAATGTGATGAAGTAGTGGGCATTGGCCTTGCCCTCTTATTCTTTTGATGTCGAACATCAAAAAATAGATTAATAACAATAGAAATTTAGCTCGAAGTGCCTTTTGAAATCATTTCTTTTCTAGTATTTCTTCTTTGTAATGCTCGCAACTAGACAATTTGAACTTACACAATTACCTAATACTCCCACTTGAGCTAATCAACGTAGTCGATTTTGTCAAAGTGGTTGAGTTGCGTGCATTAACTTCACATAATCCCTTATCACCACGTGAAGTAGCAAGAAATAAAAACTAGGTCATTCAATAGTTAAGTTTTATATCTTAACTAAGAAACCATTTTTAATGCCAAAGTAGTATTTCACTCAACCAAGATCTAACAAATACCATAATTGTTAGATTACAAATTAAAGACAAACTTGAATATGATCATGACATAATATTTTGCAAGAAAATGTTCAGTTTTTGTACAAGACTAACTTGCACACACCAACACCTTAAACGCCACTTTTAAATTATGTGGATTAGGTGCAACTTGATTTGCTCCTAACATCTAGGCAAGAAGTGGATAACATCTTTGGACCTTGTCCTTCATCAAACTATGATTAGATCACTAGCTTTCTAATCATGTAAGACTTATACCTATACTCTCATGATTAGGTTTTATAACAAGTATCAGTCAGTGGTCAAAGACCATGAGCTTAGTTAGTTTCATGTCAACTAACTGCTCTTAAAATCCAAATTACAAATATATTGCGTCCTGATACTTGCAAAGTAGCTAAGTGAATACATCATCTTTTATACCGATAAAAGATGATGATGAACATAGTGAAATTTTCTTACTTCCACATCTTATAGACATTTCAGTCCAAAATGTGTTGAGTGGTAGTCTGCTCATCCTTAAATTTGGACATAATCAAGTTCAAATGGGCACAAGCTTTTGTCTTAGAGTACATGGTAAATTTTACTAATCTAGGAACTATGATTGTTGCCACCTAAGCTCAACATAGCTTTAACATACACTTATGTATGTCAATTGACTTTTACAAGCAGTGAATTTCGCAAATAAATATAACAAATAATAAGACATAATTGCACACAAGCAATTTATATAACAATACACATATATTTACCATCCAACCAAAAATTAAACTAGCATATAATCTTATTAAACTTTGAATCGAAATGTACACTAGGTGTACATTTACCATCTTGGTAGTAACAATTAACCATACTATATTTAATTTTATAGACAGTAAATAATGACTATTTTGATTCACTTTTAAAGTCCATATGACTCAGGAGAATCCATGTTGGTCATCTCAATTATTTAGACAAACTAAATAATTGGACAATATATTCAACATATAAAATATTGCATAAAATTAAGGCACATTAACACAATAATAAGTCAAAAACAATAAATAAAATTAGCATTATTTATTAAACCAACATGTAATCCAAATAATTAGTCTCAATGTTAATACACGTACATCAACATTGATCTGCATTAACACATAAATAATGCTCATAAAATATCCCCAAAGAATAATACTACACTGATATAGTATTAAACATATTAATATGGCACTAAGTCTATATCTTGTGATTGGATACACAATGAACCATTATCCAACGTATAAGAGTAGAATTCATAATTGGTCGAGCCAACTTATCGAGAATTCTATTAATCATACAACCATAAAGTGGATCTCCCACTTCTCATGATCTCTTTTCGCGATCATGATTTAATCTTAGACATACCAATCTTGAAAACGTTCTTAACTCACTAGAATCTCTAAGTGTTTTTTTTCAACACTTAGGGAATCATGTTTCCATGAAATTATGGTATAGACCAATAGTTTAACCAATATCGGTGATGAGTATCATAATCTTTTATGAAGTAAGCGAATCATCATCATCGTTGTGCTCAAAAGACAATTAAATCTTCCCATTATGACCACCATTGTCCCAAAATACTAACTTCGGGAGTTCTGCAAATTCTCTCATAATTCACACTGTATTCAATGCAACGTGGTTTTACCTCATTTGCATATTTGTAATAAATTACAAATAAAACGGGTATATACATACCTCTTATTTCCCAAATAATTGAAATCTAATTTCAATTATATAAATGAGAACCACATTTTCACGTTTTAAAAATAATTATTTTAGAAACTAAATTGCAAAATAATTCTTGGCAGAAAAATGCAATTTCTCACAATTTTTGAGCACTATTTATACACCAATAAATTGGAAAAATAGTTTAAAAACTCAAACAATTATGAAAAATATACCATAAATTCCAGAAAAATCTAAATAATTATTCTGCAGGAAAAATGACAAAAAATGGTGGTCGGAACATGTGTCACACGCTAAAAGGCGCCTAAGGACTACACACGCGCGTACACGGGCCAGCTCACGTGCCGCCATATGCGGCGCACTACTCAGGCCACGTGTTGCCTCCAGGTGATGCCATGTGTTACATACAGTTCTCGCCACGTGTTGGGGTAACATGCTGCCACGTTTTGACGAATGACACCAGATGTCGCACACTCATTCAACTGCATGTCATATCCAGCTTTTGCCACGTGTCGACGCCTCATTGGTCGACCACCTAGTTCATTCAACTTTGATCGTGCGATCATTCGGTGCCACGTGGCGCAATTTGATTGGTCAACGTAGTGTTCCAAAACCTTCTACCACGTGTCACGCTCTAAGTCATCTGCGTCACCTTATTGGATCAGTGCCTCACTCAGTATTTTTTGATCGAATTTTCGTCCATTTGACGACCTTCCAGATGGAATTTCATAACGAAATTTTGGCAGATTATGTTTTCAAGGTTGCTGATCTCAAATATTTTGTCAGAAATTCAAAAATTCAACTTTCAAAATTTGACTTCGGACAGACTCGAACTAAAAACGACGTTCGAGACAAAAAGTCGAATACTACAAAATCACAATAGGCATTCTAAATGGAGACCAACAATATTTTCGAAACATATTCAAAAAATTTGTGTTGTATTTGATACCAATGAAGGAATTGCATACAGATTAACTAATAAACAGTATAATAAATAGGTTTGACTTACTAACCTGGATTCCAGAGGAAGCTAGCAGCAGAGAAGGACCAACTTCTATGTTGGCCTTGCAAGCAAACCACGGTTGAGATGTCAACGAGAGTGCTCGGCTGTTTCGCATTCTAGATGCCACACATGATCTTGCAGGATACGGGTCAGGAGGCCGAGGCCTCGCTCTCTCCCATTGAGAGCTCTCTCTCTCTCTTTGTGTGTGTGTTGGAATGAATCAAGAAGAAGAAGAAGAAGAAGAAGTCTTCTTCTTATATAAGCCACTAAATGGGCTTATGGGCCTTACGGGCCTATTTCATTCCCAACTCAATTGGGATCGCCAATTGGCTTAGGTTCACCGTCTTGGTTCACACCTAGACTAATCGAGTCTGATTCTCTTCAATTGGGCTTTTCAATTGGTCTCGGTCCATGGTCCTGGTTCACATATTGACCGATCGAGTTCGGTTCAACTGTCATGGGCGGACCACTTTTTCCAACAAAATGAAAATTATTCTAAAAAAATGAACGAAAATTAAATAGAGGCAATATAAACCCGGTTCGGATTTTTGTACATTCGAGATTTTGAAGTCGTCGTAAATTTGAACTTCAAAATATGTATGCGCTGAAAAAATTGGTGCCGTTTTGTTTTTGTAAAAATATAAATGCCCTTGTATTTAATTAATTTTTGTATGAATATTTTCACTCTACCTCTTTAATGGTTTGAAAGTAATAAAATATCTTTATTCTTTTGATAAAAAATAAATTAAAATTTGAATAATTGATCCCAAAATCTGAAAAGTCCGATAAACTCAATTTGGAGATTTATTTATTGTTATTGATTGAACAATTATTGTAATACAAATATACATTATATTTTCGGCCTAATACATGTAAACCCATGAACTATCACGCTTCGGGCAATTTACCCCCTCAATGAATGCTTACGCACACCCTTAAACTTGCAAAATGGCAACACAAGAACCCCTTAATCATCTGACATGGCACTATGTTTGAGTTTCAAACATTGGAAGAGCGTGAGGGCTTTAAAACCCACTCATGTGGCGCTCTCCCAAACCCTATTTACCCAAATCCTTTTCACTCAAACCACCATTCACCCACCCAAACAACACTAACCCAAACTTATTTCCAAATTTCGGTTCACAATTTTTTTTAGGAAATCGGGGTTCTCTCTTAATGGCATCTTTGTTCACAAAATCTCCAACTTGAAGGTGGGCAAATCTGGGTTTTGATTGTGAGTTTGTCCTTTCTCTCTCTCTCTCCCTATCTCTCTCTCTCCGGTTGATAGAAAGCTTGTAAGGAAGGTTCTTCTTATTAGTGGATCGAATCAAATCAAGATTCTGGGAAGAAATAACGAACCTCAAACACATCTCCTCCTCTGTATTTCAAAACCTAAGTGAGCGAAGGGAGCAAAGGAGAGAGCGCAACAAGTGTGGCTGACGATGTTGATAACAGATGCCTCGAACTCACGGGGGCCATCGGAGACAAGTTTGGCTTTTTATGTTGAATTTTCTGACAATTGTGTTTTAGATTTCTTGAATGTTGTGGGTTATTAATTTGGAATCATGGGTTTCTTGTGAACAGAGACGCTAGGGGGGAGAGAGAGAGAGAGAGAGAGCATGGACAGAGATGATAGAGAGAGAGTTTGGAAGATACTGAATTGCAATTTCAGAGTCTACAAACTTTAGATTAATTGAGTTTTGCAGAAATTGAAAGATTGATGTTGTCGTTTCATAGGTTCGTGGAAGTCAAGGGTGATTGATGGTGATGATAATGGTGATTGTTGTGTTTGGTCTATTTATGGTGTTTGAGAAAGGAAGAGGCTGACGGTGGTGGCGGCAATGGCTGAGATGGAAGATGAATGGGAGGAGTCAGTTGTTGGCTTTGAGATGGAAGATGAAGGTGAAAGTGGGTTTGGTTGTTTAGTCTTTTTGGTTTGGTTTGAAAGGGGTTTAGTTTGACTAGGACTATGTGTTTGTGTTGGTTAAAAACTAAGGGTTCGGTTTTAAAGTCTATGTTGTACACATGCAACTCTTTTAATAACAAGTTTGACATTTTTTTCGTCTATGTCAAACATGTGATTTTCAAACGAAACACATGCACTTTCAATAATGCTATCTAGAGGATTTTGTATTTTTGTTTTGCAAGTTCAAGAGAGTGTTTAAACATTTGCAAAGTTGAGCGGATAAATTGACTGAAACAAAATATTCACATGTATTAGACCTATGTTTTCTTTATACAATAGAGTAGCGAGTAGCTTATAGAAGAATTGTCCAAAACTAAACAAAAAAAAAAAAGATTATAGAAGAATAGAAAAACATGTGAAGGGCAAAGAAAGCGGGATGAGTAAGGGCAACATTTGGTAAGAGAGTAATAATATTTGGGGAGGGGCGCACGAAAGGAGAAAAAGGAAAAATGTTGGAGAGATCAGCAATGGAAGAAATGCATCTCCAATCCCACAATCACTCCAACAATAATCACTTTCACGGAATCGTGGGAGGAGACCCATGCCTTGTCTTGACTTCGGATCCCAGACCTCGCCTCCGTTGGACTGCCGATCTTCACGAGCGCTTCGTTGACGCCGTCTCTCACCTCGGCGGCCCCAACAGTTCGTTCCTCTCTCTCCCTCTCTTTCTTTATAATTTGTCTGTACAGATTGATCAAGGAGGTTATTAATAAGTTGATGTTTCCCAAAATGAGCAGAAGCAACTCCAAAGGCCATCATGCGCACCATGAATGTCAAAGGATTGACTCTCTTCCATTTGAAGTCTCACCTCCAGGTCTCTTTACTTTCTCTCTCTTCAGCTTCTTCTCTTATCTTTCCTTTCTTCATTCATGTATATTCATGTGTTTTTCATTGCAGAAATACAGACTTGGTAAACAGTCCGCCAAGGATATGCCTTCTGACCCTGCTAAAGACGGTATCTCCTTTTCACACATTTTTTTGTTTTATGACTGCCGTGAGTTGATGCACTTGCATATGTTGCTTATATCCTGTCAATTAAGCCTTACGTATCTTTTTCAAGGACTAACTTGCACATACCTTTTAGAGAGCCCTGCGAATACCAACTCTTCACCAAACTTGACAACTTCTGATATGAATGAGTAAGACACAGTTTTTACTTTTCTCACACCGTCAGTGGTACTCAAATTGTGTCCACTGTCCAGAGTTGCTAACTCTGCAATTATACATGTTTTTGGTAGGGGCTCCGAAGTCAAAGAAGCATTAAGAATTCAGATGGAAGTGCAAAGCAAATTACATCTTCGAGTTGAGGTATTTCTAGCCATGTTGGTGAATTTTTTTACATACATATGTAAACAATCTATGTTTGGGCAGTGCAACTTCTTGACTGTTATCTTAATTTTAGCCATCACAAGGACTAAAATCTGATTCTTAATATACCTGCTACTCTACCTTTATTAAAAGAATTAAGCAGATGTCTTTGTTATTATCAGTTCTTGTCTCAAATTTCTTGTCATCTTAGTAGTACTCTCTCAGCCTCACATTAGATTGGGAATGCACCATACTACTTCCTAACTGTCATTCTCTTCCTTTTCTCTAATTGACATTAGGTTATAGATTTTTACATGTCAATATTCCTAAGTAGGTTTGAAAATTCTTCAGTAAAGAAAAAATCTAATGAATTTGCAGCTGTCTAATCTAACTAGTTCATGAAAATAAAAAAAAAAATTATGTCTAACAACTTAATGTTGAACATATCTTTTGAGTTTGGTTAGTGGCACTTGATGTAAGATTTCTAGTGACTAAGTTAAATTTCATATTTAAAATTAAAATACAATTTGCTTGTCAGATTAAGAATGTAACTTCTTAAGTTTTCTTCCATCTTATTAGTAACAAAAGAAGAAACATGTTTTTTCTTACTAATTGCCAGACTGTGACATGCATATATGGATGTGTGGTTGTAATTGAAACTCTGAGAATCTGGACCTGTTGGTAACATTTTTTCTTCACACTGATTGAGTCTCTGACATTGTTTCTATTGCTAACAAAGGTAAATCCTGTGTTCAACCTAATGTGTATTAGTTATTTTGACACTTTTACTATACCATAAGTCCATAACCATCTATATTAATAATATAGTCTTGTTTCCCGCTACATTTTTTTTTCTGAGATTCTCAATGCTCCAGTTTGTTGATCTTGATGCATTTGTTACATAGGCTGAGAAGCACTTGCAAATCAGACAGGAGGCGGAGAGAAGGTATTTGGCAATGCTTGACAGAGCCTGTAAGATGCTTGCCGATCAATTTATTGGAGGTGCAGTTGTGGATGCTGACAGCTTGAAGGGGGTGGAAAGTAAATATTCGAGAAGTGCTTCTGTTGATGCACTTGGCTTTTACTCTCTGCATGCAGCTGAGATGGCTAGTGTGCATGGCTCAGAAGAAGTTGCACCTGGTCTCCTTCAGCAAGGAGCTGATTGTTCAACTGAAAGCTGCTTGACTTCACACGGCAGTCCGGGAGGATTGACTCTGGAAGGATCTCCTTCTGAAGGGAAGAAGAGGATAAGCTTGGACTCGGCAACAACATCCTTGATCCTTGGTGAAGCAAAGATTGGAACTTCAGAGGTTAATGTGACACAAGTTTTTCCTCATGGGATCGCAGGTTATGGTGTATGGCGCTGAGAATTATTGTCAATTGTGATATTGTTTAAATGAGTGAGGTTCTCCTTCACTCATCGAAAATGCCATTTTCAAGTGTACAAATTGTAATCAGCAGATTGCAGCAGTGTTAGGAGCTGAGAGGAAGATGTTGGAAAGGAGTTCCAAAAGTGTAAATTATATAGTTATGTTGCAAATATGAGACATTTTAGCAGTAATTATTGTGCATCTTCCACGAGGACTTGTTGGTATTTGTGAGTATAAATTATGCATCTGATGAACAAGTGAGTTTTTTGTAGCGTTATGGTTGAATGTTGTGGGAGGAAGATTGCATGTAGTTGATTATGATGGAAAAGGAAATTAGATGAATAAGGTGAGCAACTAGATTCCAAAGTGATTGGAATGTGGATGGGGAGAGAAGTGGGGGGTGAAAGCTTCAAGGAGAAAAAAGAGAGAAGCAGCCGGCCCATTTTTGTTGCATGTGTAAATTCAGAAATTATGGCTCGGTGGATGATGTTAACTCAATTGCATCGTTGAACTTGAACACAAACATAGTCCTTCATACTTCATTGAATGCCTTATTCCACTGCTATAACTCCTGCTTTATCTGAATATATTTGTCCATGCCTCGCTACTTGTTTGATTTCCTAAAGAAAAAGGAATTATTCAAGACTTAACATGTTGGATAATGAAGCGGTAAAAATGGAATAAGTCAAGATACTAACTTTTTTGGTCATTTGGCTGCATCATTTTTTGAAAAGTATAATTTATTTATTGTAATTGGAGCGAATTACAATGATAATAATAATAATAATTATCTTTTTTTTTTGTAATTTAAATTAGATGATCGGATTAGTATGTGCCAATTAATTTGACATGTGAACTAATCAAATTGCAATTTTAAAATAACTGATCGAATTAGCATGTAGTATCAATTAATTTGGCATGTGAGCTAATCAAATTGCAATTTAAAATAAATGATGGGATTGATATGTATATGTTTCCCTATTTTTGACTAAAGGAAAACAACAGTGAGCGTGCCAGAGAATTTTAATTTTCTCAAACTTGAATTCGGCTCAATCTAACTCAATCAAATGATTGTGAATGGTCCTCGACTCCTTGGTAAATAATTTGTGGAAATACACGATGAACAGGAACAAAAATGACAGTAGCAAAAGGGAAAACTTTTCACACAAGTTGTGTGTAATGTAATGTAAAAGGATGTTCATAAACTTTACACAAATGACATTATATAGACCGCACAAACTGTTGAACACCTTTGCTTAGGACTCTAACCCTTCACGCTTCTTTACTAGAACAAACTGTAGATAAGTTTTGCAAGGTTTGCTCGGCTTTTCATGGCACTTGAAACAACCCCATCCGATATTCTTCACAGCTCCTGGTGGGAAGTGATCTGGAATGGAATGGACTGGACTGGACTTTCTACCTTCGAAGCCGAGCTTAGTGGGCTGACTCAGTCCATTGGACCTGGGCTCATTTTTAAAGGTAAACAATTGCCCCTATGTGTGATGGTAATATTTACCTTCACACGTGGTAAGAACACTCCCGCCATCACAATGCTTCCTGCAGTAGCATTCAAGAGACGTGACTATCTCTTTTATGTCAACGAGTTCGCCAAAGACCTCTGTTCTCATTCTTGGGAAAGCGTGCAGGTCATTTACAAAAGCTTGAGGAGGCATGACCCAAAGGAACAGGAAGGCTTGGAATCAGTACACCAATGGCTTCAAGAAATAGTTTCCAATGATTTTCAAATTCCCCAAAGTGCAATACACAACTTCAATCCCCTTTCAACATATTCTTTTCGCCAAAAACCACAACCCCAACATCAAAGCACAGACTCCTCCACTCCTACCCAAAGTCGTGGAACCCGTCATTCCACCTTCGCGAACCCGTCTAATCCGCCGGACCCAGTGCTGTTGCGTGTCGTTCCTCCGCCATCAACCTCGATGTCGGTCGCTCTTCGACCAACGCACCAAGAACCCGTGGCCTCGACTATCTCTCGTCGTCCTT
This sequence comes from Flueggea neowawraea, assembly GCA_948243855.1. NCBI lineage: Eukaryota > Viridiplantae > Streptophyta > Magnoliopsida > Malpighiales > Phyllanthaceae > Flueggea > Flueggea neowawraea. The sequence goes on along the minus strand of CAODLS010440067.1, from coordinate 5,841 downwards.
TGCTTGCTTCAGAGTCACCGTTACCAGCAACATGAATCGACCCGACGCTGGCGTATCAAGACCCATCGGCTCCAGTTGCCCTTCATCGCCGCTTTCCGGGTATGCCTTTGCTCTTCCATTGCTAATTTATGAACCTCGATTGTCAACTTGGGTGATTCTTGGCTTTGTCTTGGGTTTTGACTATGGTTGCCTTAGGTTCGTGGCTTGGTTTTGTCCTCTGCAGGCTTGGTGTTCTTTATGCTCGACTTGGCAGTGGTAGTTACCAAAGCAATGAAGCAATTCCCATAGGTCTAGGTTTAATCTTTTGCCACGTGCTTGCTGTTTGTCTGGCTTGAATGATAACTTGATTAATTTGCATAGGCAGAAGGGTGAACACCCATTGTTGGGCTTGTTGTTATGCTTCTTCCCTGTTTACTGTAGGCCGATGCTCCCTTGCCGATTGCTTGAATTGATTCGCACTGGCTCAGATTTAGTTGATTGTTCCTAAACCAATGTCGGCTAGGTGTTGTATCTTGTGCATTTGTTTGGCTTGATCATTGTCTTGTTGGCCTACTTCTTGTGTTAGAATTTGGCTTGAAAATGGCCAAAGGCCTATTTTCATTTGCTCTATTTTTGTGTGAATTGACTTAAATCACAGTGTATTCTTCATTTTTCAGGTTCCAAGATTAGGAGATTGGATAGCTTCAATCCATTCAGTCTCAAGAACCTTAATCTACCAATCCCTTCCGCATCCATCCGGACTTCTGAAGCCCCACGACTAGACCCCAATCCCGCCACATTTGTTTCTCTACCTCGCCGAATCGTCGTATAAAAACGTCGGCGTGCACTTCCTTGGTCAAAGAAAGGTGAGTTAGCTTCCCAACACAATTCGTTGGTTTGTTTCCTTCCTTAGATGAAGTTTGACATGTTCCCTCATGTGTAGTTTCTCCCATCACCGAGAGACTGCTTCCTTTAACCGTGGCTTCTACAGGTTAGTGTCACGCATTATACTTAACTCACAAGAAATTTACCTGTATTGTCAATGAGGCTTTGTTTGATTGGTACTTCAGGAACCCCTTCGGTGCTTTCTACTGGAGTGATCCCACTGGGTCAAGGCTTTGCTTCTCTTTACTATCACCCCTCACAAAAGGTAATTCATTTCTTAAAGCTTCGTTTTTCCCCTTTTCTTTTTTTTTAAAAAACATTCTTTGCTTCGTAACAGGTTACTGAAGGAGCTTTCACGATCTCTCCTGCTGCTATGACCCCACCATCCCTACCTTTTCCCTTGGCTATAGGCGAAGTTCTTGCAATTAAAAGCGATAGGCCTTTAAAACCTAATAAGTCAAGGGCATGGAACTCCACCCTTATGCAATGGGAGGCGTTGATCTCAGAATTGGAATCCCGATTCGAGGGAGATTGGCACAACCTAGGCCTAACTGAGTTTATCCATCTTACCACCAAGCTTAAAACACCATGCCGAAATTTAATAGAAAGAGCTTTGCCTTTCTGGTCTTACGGTTGTAACACCTTCATATTTCCTCACGGGCCAATGTCCATCACTTTCGAGATGTGGCAGCCATCACTACACTACCTCTCTCTGGACTTGAAGTTCCTAATGAGATCACAGCAGAAGAGGCAGACGTCGAAGACCTAGAAGACCTTATCAACACTTTTATAAAGTTTAACTCATATGCAAAGGTAATTTGGCGCACCTTCGCTATTCGACCATCCTGACCTTATACATATATTGGATTTCTGAAAACTTTTCTTGTTTTGCAGGTGGTAGAAACTATGTCCCAGGAGGACTATTCTCTTGAACAAAAACAATTTGTGTTCAAGTAAGTCCTTTCCCCTTCTGGAGGGAAGCTTACTATAGACAACTTACCACTGGTTCATGCCTTGCTCAGCGGAAAAAGATTAGCACTCGAAGTTATACTCCTCGAAAGCACCTACTGGGGTCTACATCAAGCTGTCACTTTGAAACCTTTCTTACACCTTCCAGGGAATGCCTGGTTAGTACAACTCTGGCTATTGCTTTACTTTCCATCCCTACGGAGGGAGAATCTAGTGGCTTAAAGGGGGTGTTGTATTTAGTCCTTAGCTTCCTCCTCCTATGACAAAACTAAAGAGGAGGTGACAAAGTTTTTTAGGGAGCTGACTCCAAAGAGCTCCCGCCTATGTTTTTGTTTTATGATGATGATGAGGCTAACTCTCTTCCCATTTTGCTACGACATTACTTTGACACAGTCCCTAGTAAGTGGCATCGAGATTGGGACAGAATGACACAGTTGAGGCACCTTCATGTAGGAATAACTCTCACCTCTCATGTTAATGGCTCCTCTTTCGAGGTTTACTTGCCACAGTTATGGTGCTGCCAGTTTGGCCTTTGTCAAGGGCTCCCAGGGGATATCCCATAGTTGCTTGATTCTGCGGGAACTCGTACTTCTTTTAACAAAGATTTCATTCAGGAAATACAAGATAAGCCTCCCCCCGCTGATTTCTCTATCGCCCATCACAGTGGTGCTTCTTCAGAGCTCTTCCAATCCTTCTCTTCGTGGTGGGAAACTATCTTCAAGGTTGCTGTCAAGTCTTCAGGTATTTCCCCCAACTGATTTTCTATGTTTATTGAGCTTGAATCTTGATTTATGCCTGTGAATTGTTGTTAACTGTTATTGTTATTGTAGATCACTACTGAAAAATAGCAAAATAGCCAGTGGGACTGAAAAATAGCCAATGGAATTGTAATATCCCGTACTTTCCAATTATGATCCCTATAGTTTTTCGAATATGACATGGAGGACTTTTGGGAATACCAGTGGATGATGTATGATGTTTATGATGAAATCATATTAGGTTGGATGTTATTAAGTGTTGGAAATGATCCGGGGTGAGTTAGGTAACAAGAGAAGTCAAAAAAAGGGAAACAACCCGTTTAACGCACGTACTTATAGGAGTAACGCACGTTAAGATAGCCTAACGTACGTAAGATTCATGCTAACGTACGTTAGACACTGTTTTTGTAGCATACGTGTTTTCAACGATTGACGTACGTGTTCTGAGTTTTCATGATGATTCGCGTACGTGAGATGAACAGTGACGTACGTGAGGTCGGACCTGGTGCGTCTAGAATTGATTTTGAGCCCCGATAACGTACGTGAGATGTCTATACACGTACGTAAGGGTACCTTAACGTACGTGAGACATTGATTGACGTACGTGAGGTGTGTTTCAGACACCTTTAAAGCGTCGAACAAACCCGATTTTCTCATTTTCTACTCTCCAAAATCACTCAAAACTCTCTCAACTCATCTGGGACTTCAGAGTTTGGTTCGTCCATCATCCACCACCATTTTAAGAGGTAAGATTACAACTCTTTCTTGGATTTAACATCTCTTTTATGCATTAATTCATCAAATCTGTTTTTTGACCAAATGGGTCTAGAGTTCAGATTTTTGAATTATTCTGAGTTAATGGATGTTAAGGGTTGTTATATTAGAGTTCATTGAGGTTAAAGGAACATGTTTCAAGCATTGAATCTACAGATTTGATAATTTATTGTGTTGGCTAGGGTTATGTTTGGTTTTGATGATTTTTAAATCAACTTGGAGTTTGTTTGATGGAATTGATAATTGATTAATATATATGAAGGTGTTTAGGAATAATGTGGGTGATTGGAAACATCGGGTATTAGTCGAATCGAAAGTTTAGTAATTTTGAGAATGAAATTTTAGGGTTCGACATTTTTGAAATTTCTGAAAAGTTGAAGCTAGAGTTGTAATTTCATAAACTTGAGCTCTAGAAATTTAATTTTAGAAAATTCAAGGTATAGATTTGTAAATTCTAGAATTTATGGAGACTAACTTGTAATTTTACAAGTTAAGGATTAAAAAGTAATTTCTGAGAGTTCGGGGCCGAATTTGGAGATTCTGACTTATAGATTGTGAGTCAATAATCTCAAGGTATCTTGGAAATAGTTTCGTGAATTAACGAGTCTCGGAAACTAAAACGTAATTTTACATTGGTCGGGGACCAAACAGTAATTTTACGTAGATTTTGAATTTTTTGGTCGAAAATGACGGATTCACTTTCGGATTATATTTTGGGCGACTTCGAGGGTCAACACTTGCATTTGAATATCATGCATTTGGTATTTGCCACAGTACCATATTTTGATAATTGTTTGGTTATATCCGTACAGCTTCTTGTGGTTGCTAGCATGAATAGCTGCCTACTGGTAGAGATTGACTGGTGGATTTTGCTTGGACTCTCAGGTGAGAGAGTAGCAGTTTCAGGCACTTAAGCTGTGTCCTTTGAAAATTATTATGCTTTGATGTGTACGACTTATCTATGAGATCTGACTTAATAACAGTTTGATTAATTAATAATCCGACTTATGTGGTTAAAAAAAATGGGAATCAGAAATATATCTGGTATATATATATATATATGACAAATATATGTGAACACCCTTTGTACACAATCTCTGTATTTATGTAGTCTGCTATATATAAAGATTACGAGACACCTAACTATGATGCAACGTAGCCCTTGGTATACCAATGCTCTGAGAAAGCCCAGTTACTAGGGTAATATGGTAGACGTGCGTCCGGCCAGATCACGTGCTCTGTTTGATCTGATGGGTGGCCTAGTCCCCCTTCTGTATCTGTCTGTTCTGGTCCCTATCCGCATCTATTATATATAGTCTATATATATGTATATTTAATATTATGTATGTTGCATGCTATTTGCTCTGTTTGCGAAGGATTTCAAAACTTGTTTTGAAAGAATGTATATATATATATATATATATTGCATGTGGTATTTTCGATAGTTTTCAAACCAGACTATGTGACGCACACATGAGGCGATCTAGAGTGTTATTTCTCACTGAGTTTACTCACTCTTTAATATTTTCAGGTTGACTCGGAGTCTACATCTGTTCAGCTTTTGCACCTCAGTGAGACGTCTATACATTTTGGTGAGTGGTGCCCTTTTGTCCGGGCTCTCCTCTTTTGCTTAGAGCTCCACGCTGATATACTGTGGGTTATCGGGTTCCTATGTTTTGTATCTTGAGATGGGTATTCACATATTATACTGTTACACACTTATGTGATGTTTTATTTTGATATTGTTATATGAGTTATATATATTTCTTATATAAATGGTTTAAAATTGATTTAATAAAATTGGCTAAAAACGAATGAATGGGTAGTTATCTGCAACTCTGAGGCTTGTGCGAGATGGGTCGAGCTCTCATAGACGTTCCACCCCGTACGCTGGTCATGACCCGACTTTGGGTCGTGACAAAGGTGGTATCAGAGACTAGGTTTTCTTAAGTTTGAGGGTCAGTGTGGAGCATAAGTATCTTTGATCGAGTCAGTCTGAATTGCCTTCGTATATTCTTTGACTTCTGATCTGGTATTATGGTAAACCATTGCATTCTAACATTTGTATATACAATTTGTTATCTGTAGTTATGGCTTGACGTCGCCAAAGACGAACTACTACTAGGCGTGCTTCTGTTGAAGCCGCCAGTCATTCTGTAGCGGGTCAGTCTACCCTGTCTAGTCTACCGGAGATCGTTGCTTCTGCACCACAGCCTCAGGCAGAGCCACAGCCTGCGAATCAACCTGATCCGATGGAGCGTTTCACTATAGCCCTTGAGAGTATTCAGAGGCTGTTATCTGGACAGATGGCTGGAGATCAGCCGACACCTCAGCTTGCGACACATGTTTTGCCGCCTCAGCCTGAGGTAGTCACAGCTGCTGCTCCTGCAGTTGTCCCAGTAGTTCCACAGGCTGGTGCTGGCGTTAGTTTGACTGAGTTTTTGAAACTCAAACCTCGAGATTTTTAGGAGTAGGA
>CAODLS010440012.1:0-11833 GCA_948243855.1 Flueggea neowawraea | reverse complement strand
GAGAGGACATGGAAAGACAGTAACAGATAATGATCTCGATCTATCAATTGAGGTAATGACATTTTAGAATTAGCAAATGCAATACAGTCATACAAATAGGTCGTCTTCTCTTGTGATGCTTACTAGGGTTCATAAATTTTTGATCAGTGCTATGGAATTGCGGTGTGGTGTCATTAATTTGTTTTATAATATGTACAGACTATGTGCAATGATGTGCTGGCTGTATTGAAGGGATTATATGGGGATTCGGCACCTGCAAATGTGCTGGTAGGCCACAGGTTGTATTCTTGCTGTAATTTAATTTTCTCCGAAGAATTTACTTTTTTCTTTATTAATAAAACATATATTTAACTAACTCAATTTTAGGCATACTATTAGCCAACATTGTTTCTTTCTCTTCCTCAAATAGTGGGAATTAGTAATAAGTTTGCAGCCATTAACTTCAAACTTGTTTTCTTCCTTCTCTCCTCACCCCTTCTAATGAGGAAAGCCCTTGCACTTTGATGCTTAAGTAAAAGTTAAGATTTTAATTTATAGTAGTTTTCTACCATCTAATGCCCATTGTTTGCTTTCCTCAATGTTTACATATATTTGTCTATGGGGTAGCTGATGTTGGGAGATTTTTTTAATTTGAACCCTATGTTTAAACTTCATGTTGAAATGGACAAAGCTCCTATTTATCTTCATGATCAGTGATTATCAATTCACGTTTTAGAGGCAGTAGCGAAGTTCTTTCTGAATTTGAAGAAGTAGGTTCACGTTAAGTTACTGATCTCCAACTCTATCCATGGTACATTGTAAAAAAAAAAAAGAAAACCTCTATGCGTGGTAAATGTCATTGAATATTTATGTTATTGCAAGTCTAATGTTGGCATCCCCTTGGATCAGGTCTGGAAATGGTTGTGTTATTGTCTGATGCGATGGTCCAATTTATAGTAATTGTGGCTTTTGCTAGTAATCTAGAATATGGAGTTTGTGAACTTTCAGCTGTTAACATAATTCGGTAACAGATGAATAGTTTAATGTGCTTCTTGAAATTTTTGTGAACTAGGAGAATTTTTAGATTTATTATCTGCCTTGCTAGTTCATTGCCAGTTGCACCATAAAACTACTTGGCTGTAGTTCTTGTTCTTTTATTCTGGAATCATTTTTGTCATTGTCATTAATTATTGACTATGTAATAGCATGGGGGGCTCGGTTGCTGTGCATCTTGCTGCTAGAAAAGCAATACCTAGCTTGGCTGGATTGGTTGTTGTGGATGTTGTTGAGGTTGGTCATCTACATCTTTAACCTTGTCAGTCTCAGCTTTGTATTTTTACTTTCAATGTTACATGAAGACTTTTGTTTGATGGTGGAATGGAATTAGGGAACAGCCGTAGCTTCATTGATTCACATGCGGAAAATCTTGTCAAGCAGGATGCAGCACTTCTCAAGCTTAGAAAAAGCGGTATTTTCACTTCCTTGGATCAAGTCATTTCTACCTTGTAGCTAATAGAAAAATCTTTAATAGATCGATTGTTTGGTTCAAAGATATTTGACATCTATTTCTATCATGCCTTTTTTTGGTGATACCATTTCGATGACTATTTTAGTTGATGCAAGGGCAATATGGAGAAGTTGTTCGAGGTCGAATTTTGTCAAAGTTTATTATTTTTGATGGTCCTATTTTCTTATTTGTGCAGATAGAATGGAGTGTGAAGGGAGGTTCTTTGTTCTATACCTTCAGCACTAGTTTATGACAATTCAAAGAATTGGTAAGTGATTTTTCATTAGGTGAACTTTTGAAATTGATAATTCCTTAAAATTCAGCATAATTCCTCCTGCAATCACTGTAAGGCAATATTAGCTGCAAACGTTGTCGTAATAGGCACTTATGTTCTGTATCAACTCGTATGCTTTCTTTACTAGCTTTTTCTTCTTGCGGTTATGTTTATCGAACACAACTCGAGAAAACAGAACAATATTGGAGAGGCTGGTATGAGTTGATTTATACTTCAAAGATATACTGTTCTCTGCAATTACACTATTCCTTTGGTTTATGCAAATTGGTCTTAGCTAGAGTTTGAATGTTGAAGCTTCATGTTTAAATTGTTTTGTCAAAATCTTGATAGCTATCCAGCCTGAAGGGGAGATTTATTTATTCCAGAAATTAATTATTTTAACAATTCTTGAGGATCAATAATTCTTATCTATGGATAATGGATTTTGATTCAAAAAAAAAAGAGAGGTCTTACTAATTAACTATTTGTGACTATACATAGCTATGCTAGGATTTGATTTAAAAAAAAATTATGGAAAGTTGTTGAGGGTGAGTTTTATATATGTATGTATTTCACTTTTTGCACCTTTTCATATGTGAACAAAAATAGAAAATAAAGAATGTATTCAAATTCTTTGCTATGTGAAGAAAAATAAAATTCCTCATATTCTAATACGCAGTATTCTGCCTTGATTACCCCTATTGCAGATTTTAGTGTCACATGAAGAGATTATTTTCTTCCTATTGATTTTTGTTGCAAATGAGCATGATCATGTCAAATTGATAATGGGCATGTTAATCATGAATGTGATACAGGTATGAAGGTCTTTCAGAAAAATTTCTGTCAAGTCCTGTTCCAAAGCTCTTGCTTTTAGCGGGAACGGATAGACTGGACAGTTGAGATGAGCATTCGGTTTTATGGTTTCATGCTTATTTTTGTGTCCTTAAAAAAACCTTTTATTAATTATCAACAAACATTTATGCAAAATCTGAAAGCTTGTGAACATATTCAATACCCATTTTAAGCCTGGATGTCACATTTTTGCTTTCTTTTGTCATCTTTTATGTGCTGGTTTGATCTTATTTGCTAAAGATAATGAACTCAGTATGGAATTTTGTTTTAGTTTAAATAATTTACTGTTATTCTGATTTTATGCTAATTGTTTTTCCCCCCCTGTGGTGTTGTCCTTTCTTTGGATCTCACTTTAACATTGTTAGATGGTGCTTTACCTGAGATTTTTTTTGTTTCTTTTGCAAATTGCTGTATGAATCTATTAGAAAACCACCCATATAGCATAATTGAAATAGGAACCTATAAAAAAAGCTATCAGGAAGAGTTGTTCAAATTGGGTTGAAGCCTTGGAAATGACTTTATACGAAGATAAGGAAGGATTGAATAGGGAAGGGCTTTGGGCTTGCAACATTGTGTGTGGATGCGTAAAGATTAGGTGTAGGGAAAACAAGATAGGGGACTATGAAGGAGTAGAAGAGAGTTTAGGTGGGAGTGGAAAGATCCAAAATCATCAACCGAAACCTCTGGTATTGAATTTGTAAAACCATTTGAAAAGTTGCATGAGTATCAAAACCAATAAGAAACAATGAGCTCTTTTTGCCTGCTGAGTGCTGAGTTCATTTGTAATTGGAAATAAAATCTTACTAAATCTGATGATTTATATTCCAGGCATAAAGCTGTCTTATGGATCCTACTGTGTTCTGCTGGCTATTATCATTTGTCTATGTTTTGATGAGAGGAATATTTTTATTGTCATGTTTCATACTGGGAAACATATCAGTGGAAACATTTGAATTTATGTCGAAGCTCAGGCACTGTTGATGGCAAAGTATGGCAGTGGTCTACCTCAAGAACTTGTTTAGGGGTTCACTGCAGGAAACAAAACTTCGTGGGTGAAGAATTGAGTTATACAGTAAAACCAAATCATTCTTCTACATAACAAAGTTTAAACCAGATGTTTTCTAGTACAAGAAACCATAGCTTGTTCATTGACAGATTTGATTTGATTAACACCTCTCTGGTCTCTACCCTGCCTAGCAAATAAGACTTGATACAGTACATTCACATCTGAGGAGGCAGAAAGACTACAAAGAGCAGAGGTCTTCTGAGGAGAGGATAAATTGGTCAATGCTTAAAGGTTTGAGAGGATTAATTGCACGGTATTTACAGGCTCAAGGCTTTTATGACTTTATCTACATAAGCTGATAATGCTTTTAATGGCTAACATCCTTTGTGTGAAAAATCCTTTAAGATGCCTTGAACATCCAGAAACATATAGCACTATCTTTTGTTCTGATCGATAATATCTAGTATTATGATACTATCCTTAACTTTCTGAAATGATATTTTTTAGCACAAAAGGGTACACTGAACAAAAAGGAGATGCATTCTGCTATCATCCTTCCTGGATATGCCTACAGTGGCTTTTGCAATTTACTTAAAAAAATTTGTTTTCCATTGTACTGAGAATATGTACTCAATTGTTTTCCATGCATTCCAGCCTGCTGTTTGTAGAGATTCTTACTTTTTCCTGATTTTTCTCTTAACTTGATTTTCCCTCTTCTAAAATTTTATCAACTACAGAAATGAATTGATCAGGATATTGCTTTGTGTTAGGGGTATTGATCAGGTTAGCAATCATAATTATGGTCAGCAAACTGCTAAAAAATATGAACTTCTGTAATAGCCAGAGTGCATGTGGTTATATGCTGGTTTTCCAGTTGTGGAATTCTATTTGCATTTGATATCAATTCCTCAAATTTATTAAGTTTGGTGTCTGGATATCTATGTGGCTGGGTGAGGGATGATGTGGCATGATCTAATGATGTATACCCTCTGATGTTTTATACTGCAGGTTTCTAACAATTGGTCAAATGCAAGGCAAGTTCCAAATGGTAGTTGTGAGACATACAGGCCACGCTATACAGGTTCTACGAATTTCTTACAATAGTTTTAACATTTCGATTTCCTTTCCATATTCTATTTGTTTCAGAGAAACAGCCAATTTGAGTTCCCAAATTATTGCAGGAAGATGTGCCTGATGAATTTGCATCATTGATTGTTAATTTTATATCCAGAACCGTATAGGTCCTCATGGAGTTGAGGTACAGTATCAACATCCATTGTATATAGCTGTTTGGTATTAGTGTTTGGTGTGGGTGTTGTTGGCACTCAAGATATCTCAAGCCTTAACCACCCTTATTGAGAAGTAGGGTAGTTATAAGGGGGGTTGCCCTTGGATCTGTGGGGTCCTACTACCACCTCCACCACACTTAAGTACACCTGCACTACTATTCTAAACAGGTTAACATTTCCAGAGATTAGCATCTTCACCGCTTGACTTAATTTTGTTGCAGATTCCTGGACTTCGGCATCCATCACAACCGCAAAAGTGATTTAGATGTTGGCTAAATGATCATTTACATCCATTTATCTCTGCTATGGACTCAAAATCGTCACGGGATGACGCAGGTCATAACGGCTTTGTGAAGTGAGATTACAGGTTTACTGACCGCTATCGGCATACACAATTTTTTGTTCTCATCAAATGCATTGTATAATGGAAAAGTTTTTCTAAACAGTTCTTTTGCATCTTGTGACTGGAAATACAGTGGTTTTAATAATAAAAAACGCATTTTTATTTATGAAATTAACATGAGAAAAGAAACAAATGCTTTACTTACCTTTACCTAATCATCAAACATAGATTTATCACATATTACTGTGATAACCTGTTTGATTTGGTTTGGTTTGGTTTGGTTTGATTTGATTTGATTAGTTCTGGAAGTGTTCTTTTGAGGATGTTTAATGCCAGACACGGTCGCATTTGTTGCTGGAAAGAGACATTTATAGCGCAACAATTTATTAATCTACAAAAATGTTTTTGTTTATTTCTAGTTATTAAAATTACATATTAAATAATTTTTTAATTTTGAATTTGATTTTAAGTTTATTTTTTCAAACTGATGACATTATTTTGTTTGTATACGTAATTTAAAAAATCTATATTTTACGAGGGGGTGAATTATGATTTTATCTCCGTGTTTTTTTTGGTATGTGATTTTGTCTCTATATGTTCAAAAATCAGTGACTTTGTCCCTCTACTAGCGGACATTTGTTTAAAATAAATCATGATTTCATCTCTAAGAGGGACGAAATCACCGATTTTTAAAAAATTAGGGATGAAATCACGTATTTGAACACCCCGTAGCGACGAAACCATAAATCACCCTTACAGGGGATATTTTGAGATACGTTACTTGATTATGAAAATAAAGTCACTTTACTCACCTAAAAGTCAAGCACAGTGAAATTGTCAAGATTTAATGGGTACTCTTAGATTGCAAGTGGCAAGCATATTATAAGTGATTACGTGCTAATCAAATCACTTAATAACTTCCTTACTTGGTCAATTTTGTCTAGATTTGTGTCTGTTGACGTTTCTTTCTATAACAATTTTTTTTAGGTAGACGAATCGTAGGAGCTTTTCTATATAATTCTTTATTTAATTTAGCGTAAATAGCAATAGAAGTTTCTTAGTTTAAAAAATAGCAATAATACTTTCTTGAAGATAATGCAACGTTATTAACACACTTTAATCAAAATTTTATAAATAATGGTATACCTGTTATGGAAAAAAGTTCAAAAACCTCCCTTTGTTAGTCAAAGCAGTTAATAAGAATAATGGTTGAAGCTTTTGCTAACGCGTATGTCCATTGAAAAATGGGCTAGCGGAATAGCAGATGAATTATGACGGCCAATGACAAAGTTAAGGGGGTGAACATGGTCGACCGACTTCACCGGTTGTTCAACGGACCCTTAGGTACCTATTGCCGGCCCCAATTGCTGAGATTGTGAGGTGGGGGACGAAACCCAAGAAGACCCTTGATTTTGGGGTTTGAGTTTATACTGAGGCGAAATGTGATGTAGTTTTTAAAAAATACTTGACTGGATGAACTTAAGAGTTTTTAGTTAATATATTGTTCGATTGAATTGACATTATTTGTACCAATTGTAATCGCATCTGTTGAAAGAGTGTTTTTACGGTAAAAGTTGTCAATATTTGTTGACAAAAATTTTCGGTTTATAATTATAGTATTTTCTTCTTGTGGAAATTATGGGGGAAAGAAAAATTGATGGCGTTTGGAGAAAGATTGGGTAAAGAGAAGAAAAGATACAAAAGCAAAAGGGTGATATAAGCTAGCCAAAGAAAAATAAGAGGCGAAGATATAATAAGTTATCGGTTTAGTTTATAAGCATGTTAAATTTGAACGGATTTTAACCAACACCTGTTGCTCCAGCGGGAAGGGCGTTGGATCACTTAAGCTGGATGTAAAAACTGGTTTGGAAGAGGTCCCTGCTCAGCGCCTGACTATACCTCGAGGGGTCAAATCTAGTTACCACCAACCCTACCCTTTTTTTAAAAAAAAAATTGAACGGATTTTATTTGTTAAATAACAAGAGTTTGAATGTCAAAAACCCCATTTTTTGAAAGGGGAGAACAAATCCTTTCTTCAATGTAAACTGTTTAGCAAAGTATGTGTAATTTTTATACAGAACTAAATGAGAAAATTTAATACATTTAAGAGACAGAAATCATTTTTCTTTTTCTTTTTGCTACCCAATGGTATCCTTTCTGCATATTGGTAATCAGTACTTTCTCCAATTTGTTTATCTTTTCTAGTGAAGTATTTATATTGAAAAGGATATGCATGTTGAGCTAATGCCATATCATAAGTTTTATCCATTAAGTTACGTCGCATTTAAGATGCACTTTTGATGGAAGAAGAGTTGACTTCCAACATTGATACAAACGTGACAATTTAGAAATTAGTTTTCAAGAAACAGCTGAAATTTAAAAGGTAGAATTGCACTTTTATAACAAAAAAATGCCAATTCTCATAAATGTGACCTTTTGAAACTGCTATAAGAAAATGGCAACAAAGCTGCAACTAATAAAATACCATTTTCTAGTCACTCGCAAAAAATTGGGACATTATTGCCAGAATTTGAATTCCCCTAAGAAATTGAGTTCTTACAAGATGAAATTTTCATAATTTTTATCTTGAGGGGTACAAAACGTGGACACTATGGACAGAGGGTGTACAAAATGTACACAAACGAGTACAAAACTAAAAATTGTATTTTTTTTAAAAAAAAGGCAAACAAACAATATAATGTTAAACTAAATAACTTATCTCAAAAGAACACATATAGGGAGACAAAGATGTACAACACATATACAAAATGTGTAAAAGTTTACATAACATTTACGAATTTATTTTATTACATGCACACATGTGTACAAAATGTTTATTTTAAACTGATCTAACAGATTAGTTTGATTTAAGTTGATAAAAATTGATTTATTCGAAGATTGAAATTTTAGTTTGGTAAAACTTCAGTGTTCAATCATGTGTTTTTGCAACTCTAGGGACTAGTATTTTAATTTCTCAAAATTTTAGTGTAATGTTACAAATGATGAAACTTGGACCGTGAGATCTGGATGGCGCTGCAACTAGGGTTTTCGTTATTACCTCTAGCATTTTGGGAGTGGAGAGAGAAAGAGAAACAAAAAGGGTGTTTAGAAGTGGCATTTCTGGAAATAGTTTACCATGTCCGGCATTTTCAAAATTATGTAAACAAGGAAATTTTATTCGTGACATTTGATTTTTTAAATTTTTGTTAAGTTTTTTTTTTCCTAGGGAAGGTGGGGCGATCAGTAGGTGTGTATCTCTTTTGGACGTTACTATGTAGGTTTAAACCGGAAGGTATCCTTCCCGCTACGGAATGTTCTTTTGAGCCATAGTTGACACCCGACAACGGACTTAGGCCTGTGGATGAGTGTGGTAACTGTAGTACATCACCGAGGACAAGCAGACCGGACCTGAACAATCCAACTCTATACAACACGGATCTGAGTAACAACTGGATCCCAACTTACTCTGCTCTCACGTCTCGAACCTGCACTACAAATTAAGATTAGCGTACCTCATTTTGTTCGGCCACCCATCGGAGTAATTTTTGTTAAGTTTAAAGTTTTAATTTCTGTTATGATTACCACTTCTGGATTTTTCTAAGTCCACGGAATAGAAATAAATACAGAAAGGGCCCACGGCGACGAGAGAGGGACCAATACAACTCATCTTAGTTAGTCGTAAGAAATCACAACCGCACGAGTCGTTTTGTTTGTGAGCTCATACTTAATCTGAATTGACATCTCCTATCAGATTTATACCCTTTTTTTTTATCTAATAATTCATTGTCATTTATTTGTTTGTTGAGATTGAAGATTATCAACTTTTTAAAAGTATGCTGTCACTCATGATCATGTCAATTATATTATTTTGCCCGACAAGTGGATTTTACAGTCGTACTAAGGATTGTAGAATTTTGTTCCAATATTTTATTTTTTCTAAAAATTAGTTCCGAGTCCTCGAGGTTTAGCATTAACTGACAGTGAGTCCCTGTGTTTTGAAATTTGATTGTTTGCATCCATGATTTTTATTTACTAAGCATATCAATGTTGGGGTTAGGCATGTAGCCAGAGTAGAAATTTGAAATATGTCTTAAATCCATGCACACAATCGTATTCGCAAAGATATGAGTCGAGCAATGAATGAACGAGCGATTTGAACTACATTGACATATTTGGTCGACTTAAAAGTCACCTAAAAAGAATCACAAATGTTCTGTAACAATATTCGCACACGTTAGGCCTAAAAAAGACTAGGTAAATCACGATTTGAGACTAAGACTTGAATCGTTTCACTATGGACATAATAGGAATTATATTTGAGAATATTAATCGATTAGAGCTCTTATTAAAGTGTCCTAATTAAATTAGCACTTCTCATTTTTGTGCTCCTACTATTAATCGATGCGGAATCCTAATCAACTTACAAAATGCATCTAACTCCAATAAAAATCCTAGTCATATTAAGAATTATATGTTGAGTAGAATCCTAGTCATAATAGGAATTATATTTTCAGTAGAAATTCTAATTGCGCTAGGAATTATACATGCTCTTGTTCATGAGGATAGCAACTTAAAAATTTCTTTCTGAGTTACTAAGTAGATTAGGTCCTAACTAGCCAACACATTCTCAAATGATTAATAGTGTTATGGAAGGGATCTTGGCTTCTTATAAAAATTACCATGTAATTCAATTTCTTGTCATTTGATATCTCTTCGAATATGGGTTGTGAGTATTCTCAGCCACTTAAATCGAATATTTATTGAATCTTAAGAAAAGATAAAACCTTGTTGAATCGATTCAAGATTTGTTATCATGAATCAATTTAGACTATGCTCATAGATTCTAAGTTCTCTATCTCCATTGATATGCTTGTACTGAAAAACTCGGTCACAATATACAATGGCAATCCAAGAGTGAGGTGAATTGAATTTTTAGCAAGTTAAAAACTTTTTTGAAATTCTTTTGCAAACTAAAACAAACAACAAAGTTCCTTTTTAAACTAAAATCAAAGTTGAATGCAGAAGCAATGAAACTAAAGATCCAATCCACACAAAACAATAAAAATCAAATGCAAATTAAAGAGAGAAGGGAAGAGAGATATCAAAGCCCAAGATTTATAGTGGTTTGATCCTCCTTGACCTACGTCCATTCCTCTAGATCCACTAGAGAATTTTAATCTACTATCTCCTCACTTATGGGTGGTTTACAACACTTGTTTTTACGGGATCAACAAGAAAACCGTTACACCTTATTTTAAGGACAAAACAAGCAAACCAAATCCTTAGTTTTTGCAAGCTCAGCTTGAAAATTGAAACCACTTGTTTTCAGAACAAAACAAACAAACCAAACATCTAGTTTTTGTAGGTAACAAACTAGAAAACCTACACCTTTAGTTTTCTAAAGCTCTTTAGCAACCACTCTTATTTTTCTAAGGCACAACAAAAAAACCTATCTACCTTAAGCAAACAACCTTGTTTGTTATAGATTAAACCCTAAGATATAATAGATTAAAGCTCACACCAAACCAACAATAAGATTGCAAGTAAATAACTCAAATGGGTTAGAAAAGTAGAGAAGAGAGATAAAGTGAATAGAAATTCTTAGCAAGGGAATCTCTTACTTCTTTTTTGACATTGGAAGTCTATTTATAGTCACTCTTAAGAATATAATCATTGGAGCCTCGAAGTAGCCGTTGTGAGAGAATGAAAAATTCTATTTTAATTCATGTCACTAACATTAACGTGCGTTGTTCCATGTTAACACGAGTTCTTCATGTGTGCTTCAGATATCAACGTGTTTTGTTGGAGTTGTATTGCTTCTGTTTTAATGACTATTTTCATTAGCGTGCCTTGATGATCATTAGAGTGCGTTGATCAACACTTCAACGTTCCTTGTTGACTGATCAGCGTGTCTTGTTCCTCATTCCAGAATATGAACTTTCACTCAGATGTTCATCGTTCCTCCCTTTTCTACGTGTGTTGATGGATCTAATCAAGATTGCATCTTTGAAATCCATGTCAGCGTGTCAGAGAATATTCAGATTTGAATTTCTGAGGAGCGTCTTGGCTTTATCCTCATCTGTGCTTATCTACGCGCGTAGCACACTCCTATACATGCGTAGAAGGCATCTTCAAAGATCACGCTTTTACTCTTCAATGGGCGTTCTTGCTATCATCAACATTCCTTTAACTTTATATTTCAAACAATTTCTAAATACTCATTCGATAACATGCATTCTTCATCATTAGCGTGCCTTAGTGTTTTCCAGAAGAATTCCAGAACATCAGAGTACTCGCAAGGTACGTTGTTGCTTTATTAGTGCACGTTGTTGACATATAAGGCACGTTAATAGTCCATTAGCGTGCGTTGTTGCCATTTTCACATTCCTTAACGTACTTTAATGATCATTAAGGTGCCTTACTGACGAATATCAACATGTCTACAACTTTGCACCTTTTTCATAGATGTTTTGGATTATCATCATTAGAGATGGCAATTTATACCATCTCCAACGGGTACCGACCCTACCTGTATCCAGTCAACACATGTATTACCCATTATATATATATATATATATATATA
>CAODLS010440010.1:0-13661 GCA_948243855.1 Flueggea neowawraea | reverse complement strand
TTGCAATCTTTATTTTCTCATTTATTCTCTCAATTTTATTTTTCTACCCATTCTTGCTCTTTTCATTTGCTATTATTCTTGGGTTGGGTTGAGCTTAAATTATGTGTTTTGGAAACACAATTTGTAACAATCAAAGTATTTTATTGAAGGTTGTATCGATTTTCTAGTTGTTCCCGCAAAAACTAGTGAACGGTTTTCTAGTTGAACCCGCAAAAACTAGTGAACGGTTTTCTAGTTCAGCCCGTAAAACTAGGTGAACAGTTTTCTTGTAAAACGTGCAAAAACAAGGTGTAACGGTTTACTTGTATATCCCACAAAAATAAGTGTTGTAAACGATTTCCCTCCACCCGGAAGTGAGGAGATAGTTGATTGAACTCTCTAGTGAATCTAGAGGAGTGGATGTAGGTCAAGAGGATCGAACCACTATAAACATCGGGCTTTGATTTCTCTCTCCCTTACTCTCTTTTACTTTCTTTATTTGATTTACATTTGCATTTGATTTATTATTGAGTGAGTGGATTGGATCTTTAAAGCTTCCGCATTTGACTTTGATTTCGATTTAAAAGAACTTTGTTATTTACTTTAGTTTGCAAAGGATTTTCAACAAAATTTTTAACTTGCTAAAAATTCAATCACCCCCCTCTTGGATTGCCATATTGGGCTTTCACTTAAAACTCGAACCCACCACCACCAAAACCAAAAACTCAAACCCACCCATTCCTTCTTTATCTTCCATCACCATCTCTTTCGTGCCTCTTCCTTTTCTCTCTCTTTCTCCTTCCTAACCACCACAACCCATAATCTCTCTTCCTCCCTTCCTCTCTCTCTCTCTCTCTCTCTCCACAGATCGTGAAGCCATTTCTTCCTCCCTTCTTTATTTATTGATCGACGTCACGGTGCCTCTCTTTGATCTGTGTTATCGAGACTTTTCTCTCTTCCTCCCTAAATTCCTCTCGATTACGTCGTCGCCGCCACCACCATTTTAAGTCCAATTCTTCCTTTCTTTGTCTTTGTGCTTCGTTTGTTTTGTAGAGACGATGACTCACTTGCTTTGATCTGCTTTGCATTATGCTTCTTCTTAGGCTTTGACACTTGCTTTCACATTCACATGTTAAGCTTTAAGGTAGACAAAATTTCACAGTATGCACATGTTAGGCTTTAAGGTAAAGGTTTGTTTTTTGTTTTTCTTTTTCAGCTTATAAAGTTATGATTTCAAGTGTGAAGATTTTAGATTTTCTTATAATGGGATTTGTTATTCTGAATTTTTAATGAGTTTTGTTGGTTTTGGATTGTATTTTCGGATTGAAGTTTTTTGAGGTACATTTGGACTTTTGTTGATATTACGTGGCGAATGAGGGACTTGGATGCGTCTGAACTCTAAAATAGGTTTGAATGGGTTTGAGATTCCAATGTCTTAATTCTTGCCTTTCAATGTCTTAACTGAAATGTATTTGAGGTTTGAGGTTTCTGATTAAAATAGTTTAAATGCAATTTCAAGTAACAAAATAGTTTGTCTTGATTTTGTATTTTTAGATTTGCAACCTTTGATGTTTGAATGAAAAGGAAGATTGGGTTGTTGCTAGATTCATTTTTCCTCGGTTTCAAAGGAAGAAATAGTGGAGAGAAAGCACAAACATATGGATGGTGGCAATGTAGTGAAAGAGAGTTGCAGTGGAGAGTTTGGTGAGATAGAGATAGTGAACTTGATTTGAGTTTTTGGAATTAGAAAGAGAAAGGCAGAGAGAGTGAGAGAGAAAACATAGGTGGTTTTCAGTTTTTGGTTGGCGAGAAACTGAGGGAAAGTGAGAGATAGATGATAGAGGAAGCATAGAGGGAGAGAGGGAGAGAAAATAAAAAAAAATAAAAGGGTAATTTTATCATTAAATACCTAAAATTAATAGGCCACATGTGTCACACCAGAAAATTTGACATAATCGATTATATTTAACTAACAGTGACAGACGAAAGGATCATGACAACTAATTTAAAACTAATAAAGACAAAGATAAACATTACACTAAACTTAGAAAACTATTATGAATTTCGCCCTCAAAAAATTTGACATCTACTTGAAATAGGCTTTATGGGCCTCTCTTCATGTTAGGCTCTGTGGCCTAAAATGTCCAGCACGTAGTCCTGACCCACACCTATGGGCATCGCAAAACCTCTCCGTTTTTTCCATCCTTAAAAGATTCATGCACTTTCTTTATAGGCTTAACAGTCAAGTCTCTTCTCTTAATCATTGCTTTAGGTTTGGATTTGAAGAATCTTGGAGAGGTGTTTATATATATATATATATATATATGAGGATAGTGAATTTGATAAGTATGAAAAGACTTGGAAGATAGATTTTAAGTTTAAATTTCGTGATGAACAAATAATAAAAAAGATAATTAATTGCTTAAATATAATAAAAAATCGTCTAAATGTCTGTTTGGGAAAAAAATATTGTTCAATTCTCATAAATATAGAAATTTATTGCTTACTACGAGTAAGTTTGAAATTTAGTACTTGTTTAGTTCAAATGATTGATTTTCAAGAAAATAAACTTCTAGTCAGAATTTCCTATTAATCTTATACTTCTTCAAAATAAAATATTATTTTTTATTATTATTAAGGAAGTTCAAAATTTTTATTATAAAACAAACACTTAATGTAACTAATTTAGTTTAGAGTTTGAGATTGTGATTTTTATTAGAAGTAAAATATTAAAAAACAAGAGGGTGACCAATTTCTAGTAGGTTTTACTTTCCAATTCCAGCTAAAAATAAGATTTATAAAACAATTAAAATTAAAATAGCCCAAAAATAACATATAAAAAACAGAAAATCTCAACAAAATAAATAAATACACACTCTAGTTCTATCCACTCCCACCAAAACCCCCCTGCTATGACGACTGCTCTGTCTTCCCCAAACCCTAACTCCAATCTCCTCTCTCCCTTCATGGCCCACATCTCTCCTCCCTCCACCTCCTCCGTCCAATCCGACCCCGACTCTGAACCCGACAACCAGTCCCGAACCCCAGCAATCTACCACATCTCCTTCAACCAAGACTATGGCTGCTTCGCCGTTGGCCTGGACAACGGCTTCCGAATCTACAACACCGAACCCTTCCGCTCTCTCTTCCGCCGCGACCTCGACACCCGCGGCGGCATCGGACAGGTTGCCATGCTCTTCCGCTGCAACATCCTTGGCCTCGTCGGCGGTGGGCCCGACCCTTTATACCCTGTCAATAAAGTCATGATCTGGGACGACCATCAGTCCCGATGCATCGGCGAGCTGTCGTTTCGGTCTGACGTTAAGAGCGTGAAGCTTAGGCGGGACCGAATCGTCGTCGTTTTGCTGCAGAAGATCTTCGTTTATAACTTTGCGGACTTGAAATTGATTCACCAAATTGAGACAGCGTTGAATCCCAAGGGGTTGTGTGAGATATCGCACTCGTCAGCGCCGATGGTGCTGCTGTGTCCGGGGTTGCAGAAGGGTCAAATTAGGGTGGAGAATTACGGGTCGAAACGGACCAAGTTTGTGATTGCGCACGATTCCAGGATTGCTTGTTTGACTATGACTCAGGACGGGAAGCTTTTCGCTACCGCCAGTAGTAAGGGCACGTTGATTCGCTTTTTTAATGCGTTGGATGGTTCTTTGCTTCAAGAGGTATTGTGTTGATCCGTTTTCGTCTATGTTTGTTTGTTTCTGTTGTGTTCGTGTTGGTCTATTCTTAATTTTAGCTGAACTATACAACAATATTAACTTGTAGAGTTTGTATCGCGGTTGCTATTGCTTAATTAAGCCGAGCGCTCCAGGCTTAACTTATAAGAAAACTCGAGCTCTGTAAATTTTGATCTTGAACCTAAAAGAAAGCATATTTGTTTTCTAATCTTTTTTCGGTTTGTAACTAGATGGGATTTTCAAAGCATTGGCTTTATAGGATTGAACTCAAATTTTAATCTGAGTCTTAATTTTGTGCATAATCTCGATTGATTACTGTGAATACGTTCACTCCGATAACCTAGTCTAATGTAAGGGTAGACGAGTTTGGTTGATTAAGTGAGCAGGTCGACTGCTGGTTAGAAAGGCTCTTTGTTCATTGTTTTTGTGTTTTGTTAATGTGGAACTGATGTTAACAATCTTTTGGTAACTGATATTAGGTTAGAAGAGGTGCAGACAGAGCAGAGATATACAGCCTTGCTTTCTCTTCCAATGCTCAGTGGCTAGCTGTTTCTAGTGACAAGGGAACGGTGCATGTTTTTGGTCTCAAGGTTGATTCTGGATCCTTGGCCACATTGACCAGTGAGAGATCCCATGTTGCGTCTGAACAAAATCACTCTAATGGCCGGGGAATCTCATCTCTTTCCATTTTGAAAGGTATAACCCTATCCTTATTTTGATTATAAATGTTTGTAAAGTGTCAAAAATTTAAGCGAAGTTGGATTTCGCAATTGTTAAATCATCTAATTTCCAGTCTAGTATATGGTAGCACTTTGGAATGTCATTACTTGCAAGTCTAGGTTCTTACAATTGTTCTGTTGTGCCCTTTCAGTGACGTTCTGCAAAGATCTTACAATTCAAACTTTCTTTGGTGTTGTGGCAGGTGTATTACCAAAGTATTTCAGCTCGGAGTGGTCAGTAGCTCAGTTTAGATTACCTGAAGGTTCTCAGTACTTTGTTGCATTTGGCCACCAGAAGAATACCATTGTAATCATCGGCATGGATGGAAGGTATGAATTCTTAGACTGTCTTGTTCTGTGTGTGTGGTTAGTTTGAGTAGGTTACATCTCGCGAGTATGTTTTAGTTGCTGTGCATTTCGTTACTACAATAGCAGAGTAAGGTAGATCCTAAATCTGAATATGCACTACTTACCTAACAATTATACTTTTGGGGAAATCAAACATGGCCTTTCAATGAATCATTAAGCTTTACCCATAATTATACGACAGAAAAATATTGATGGGTCATGGCTGCTATATATATATATATATATATATATATATTATTGCTTTTGGTTTGTAGTTTTATTGCTTGTCAACACATGATCTTTGGTTCATTCTCTTTTAAATGAAGTTTCGTTAAATTGTTTTTGTTCGATTGTTGATCAGCTTTTATCGGTGCGAGTTTGACCCTACAATTGGTGGAGAAATGAGACAGCTTGAATATCACAATTTTCTTGGCGTAGACGATTTCCTAAAGCCTGGAGAACCTTTTCCCAAGTCAATGTAAATATTATACTATTAATCCCCTTTTTTGGTTGATCATTGCTCTGTTAATATCTTACATTATTACATATATTGTGAAAAAAACGAATAAGTTGTAAATATCAAAATTATGAGGAATGCAAAATGCTAAAGCTTATGCTACAACTGGCGTTTGTAAATAACGGTACACCATTTTTTTTTCCTTTGTGGTTTATATATAAAAAAAAACTCTTTTTTGATAAATTATTTTATTTATTTCTACCGAGAATCGAATGTTTAATTTTTTTGAATTTGTTTCTCAATTTTTTATTGTTGAAATTGATTCCACGAAAAAAACCCTCTTTATAGTTCATGTCGCTGTTAAAGGTAGTTGTTAGATTTCTCTCAATTTGTCTAAAGACCCAAATAAGTGATCATTAGATTGATAGCTGTTGAGGGAAAATTGCATAAAAAATAAAACCAGTTGAAAACATCAGATCAAAAATTGTTGGAGACAACAAAAAATGCCATTCAGATTAAATTGATGACCATAAACATTACCAAAAAAAATGATTACATTACAATATAGTGAAAAATTAACATTATACTTATTTTTTTTCTAATATTCCACCTACAAATAAATAGTTTTGCTTCCAAAATAAATGGTGGTGATTGGCCACAATCAGAAAGGGATGGATTACAAATATACCTCAATTTCCAATTGAGTGTCTAAACTAACAAATTTGGTGTTCGTCTTTGATTCACATATCTGGATTTGCCTCCTCCGGAATAACAGTGAGAGTCACCAATCTATCATTAGATCTTTTCACAACTACATCGATTGGACTCCCAACTTTGTCTCCCATTATCTCAACGATCTGCACATACATTTACAATCACAGCAAAAAAATGAGGACCTATAATGAGTAGATGCAACAAATTATATGATAACACCCACAAAAATTAGGACCCTTTTCGGATGAAGTTATAAATCCTCAAGATCTTGTATCATCAGATCTTTCGATTTCTGATTTTCTAATCTCATCTTCTGTGATAAGGAAACATATTCTCATACCTCTTTAATACTTCCAACTGGCTTTCCGTCAAATTTGATGACAATATCAGCGGGATGGAAACCAGCACGATCAGCGGGCGACCCAGGTGTTACCTGCAGTGTAGTAAACAAGAAATTCATCAGACCAGAGAAACTACTGTAGTTGCCCCAAAACAATAGACAAAACATCATTATCTAGAATGGCCAACAGTGGAACTTATATAGAAAATGATAAACAAGATTTCCATGTAAATCGTTCAAAAAGAGAGCATTTATAGTACATACCATCGGTACAAGAATTCCTCTATCAACGATGGGAAATTTAGCATCCCTCTCCTTCAGTTGGGCAATGATCATTTCATTAAGATCAATCATTTTCAAACCAAGCCATGGCCGAATGACTCTCCTGCAAAAAGTTAACATGCACTCTTGAGACTGCCATTGCATGTCAAACATCACAATATTTCGTTGGCATCAATTTTTTTTTTCATTTTTTGTTGATGAAATAAACCTATTTAGGGATCAAATTTTCTGAATATTTCATGAAAAGATTTCCAAGAACATACCCACTCTTCTTGAAATGCTCTATGATTTTTATCACTGAGTCAATGGGAACAGAAAAGCTCAATCCGTCAGCAGCCAACACTTTCATGATGTTAACGCCAACAATTTCTCCATCAATGTCTACAAGTGGCCCACCAGAGTTTCCCTACACCAAAAATGGCAAGCAAACACACAAAAATGAGCTATAAAAACACAAGGCAGCCTAATCAGACGACAGGCATAACTAGGGGATGAGGGGAAGAGACTACCGCATTGATTGCACAGTCTGTTTGTAAATATTCTCTTCGCATTCCTCCAAGACCCAAATCACTGCTTTTACGGTCAACACAACTAGGACAGAAGATAAACGTCAGAAAGGACATGGAAAATGAGTGATTCAGTTGTCAACCAGAAGTCCTCACTAACATGTGTAACTACATGTACTATGAAACAGGCCTGCAGTTGCAATATGAAATTTCTATAACTCAAAATATAATGGTTACCTTACAATCCCAGCTGTTACTGTATTTTGAAGGGAAAGTGGACAACCCATGGCCAGCACCCAATCGCCAGGGCGAAGCTTACTTGAAGATCCAAGCTTTGCTGTGGGCAGTGAAGTTTTTGACTTTATCTTCACAACAGCAATATCAGAATGTAAATCAGCATTCACCACTGTGCCATCAAATGTCCGACCATCTTGCAAAATCACTTCAACCTTCAAATAATCATAACATATAACAGCTACGGATTTGAAGGTTATGATGGAAAGTGACAACAGTTGAAAACAATGAAACTAAAAGCAATTACGCCACATTATGCTTCCAAAAAATCAAGAGCAAGAGATGTTGAAAACTGATGAGATTCTTCATTATGCTTCCCAAACAATTAACCATTTTATGCATACAAATCAGCCAGTCTAAACTAACAAGTAGAAATAAAATGTCAACAAGGAATAATAACAAATAGGTATTTACCGGGATGAGCTATGGTCCTTTTGCACTTGTGTGCTTTACATCCTTTCAATGGTGAACATTAATTTTAAATTAATCCGACAGTTACAGAAGTGCCAACAGATTAAAAAATAATTATCTTGCACATGCATTTTTTAATGTGTTGGAACTTTTAGAACCGTTAAATTATTTTTAAACTAATTCTCGCCGTTGAAAGGAGATGAAGGATATTAGTGCAAAAGGATAGTAACTCTTCCCGGTGTTTACCACCTGGAGTAGAAGGTAATAAATTCTATTGTACATATATAAAACAACAAAATTAACAATCAGGTATAATTAACTCCATGCAGATTCTGTAGTCAGTAGTATAAAATCACATTCCAGTATCTCTAAGGACAAACAAAATCCTCATACATCACACAACACAAACACTGGAAAAGCAAAATACGAGGCTTTCGGATAAGTCTTTTGAAAATATACTTTCTTCAATTTTATGACAAAAAATGAAACAATAAAATTTAGATGTTGCCTTGGAGAACCAAAAATAAGGAAAAAAATGAGCACATATTACATTCTCAAAAGGAGTACCATAATCTTCTCGGGAAGTGGCAATTTGGTTCGGAATTACAAACCTTCCCTTTGGATAAAGGTCTCCTGCCTTGAAAATCAGCCACAACATGAGCACATGTTAAGATGGTACCATTTGCATCAATAATAGTTCCAGAGCCTATACTCTTTCCCATTCCAATCCCATAGTAACCTGCCAAAAGCCAAGCTCGCATAAAGCCCTAGAATCAGTTTCCCAATGCAATTTCAACTCAAAGGAAAAATCAAAAGAATAAAACTTAAAGAACATATACCCGCATGCGGAACAGATATATTGACGGCAGAAGGACCGACCCTAGCTGCAGCATTAGCAATAGTATCCCTTCCCAAACATCCACAAGATGGTTTCCCACTATCTTTAACATCTCCAGAACTTCCATTCTCCACATCAGGTGACGAAACAGGACTAACTCTAGCAGAAAAAAAAGGAAGATTTCCTACAAATTCAAGCTCAGATTCATGAATGAAAGAATCATTGCCAATCCAACTATGAACCAAAAAAAGTTTCAGTCAAAAAGAAAATGGAAAAGTGTGGCACCAACCATGATCCGGAGAAGCAAACCAAGGATGGGGTATCAAGTCCTGCCATATTTTCCATGGTAATGAAAAAGATTCACGCAATGTTGGAGAAACCGAGAGTGATACAATTGTACCTAAACACCCAATTAGTAAAGACTATCTCTTTAAACCACGATACGCTGAACGATTCGAGCTGTAGCGCAAATTAAAGGAGAAACTTGGAGAACTCACTGGAATTATCAGAATCGCAGTTTGCAATTGCATACAAAAGAGCTGAACCAGCAGCACCATTAGTTACAACGCGAAGGAGACTACATTTGCTTGAGAATATTGAAGAACTTCTCTACATAATAACAAAAACAACAACCGTATCAAAATTCGATTATTCAGTTACGACATAAAGGTATGAACCCATGTAATTTACCAGAAAGTGAATCTTAGTTCCGTCTTTGCAGATTCTGATACTCAAATTACTCGCCCAAAAACCCTAGCAAACCCCTTGTTTTCCTCCGAAGTAAACGTGGGAGTTGTTTTGCATGTTTAAAAATTGAAAGCAGGAACTACTCAAAGCCAAAGCCCAAATATTTAATGGACCAGACCAAAATGTACAATCCACACTCGAAGCCCAAAACATCATTTACACAAAATTCGAACTGATAATACCAATTAAGAAGGATCATTTCCATTAACACCAGCTAAAAAGCATGGCAGGGATGAAATACATTATGCAGTACATACTAAGTCAAGAACCTACTTAACTAAACGAAGAAAGCTAACAATATATACTTGTTATTGTTTGGTTTAGGCCTTTTTGGGAGGTGCAGAAGAAGACTTCTCAATTTGAGACTTCTTTGGTAGAAGAATAGGGTTAATGTTGGGTAAGACTCCTCCATTAGCAATGGTGACACCTTGAAGAAGCTTCCCGAGTTCCTCATCGTTCCTCACTGCCAATAACAAATGTCTTGGATTTATCCTGTTCTTCTTGTTGTCTCTCGCTGCGTTTCCAGCCAGTTCCAATACCTGTCAATCACCACACAACAATTTCGTCATTTTCACGGACAGTTTTCCACGATGCCCAACAGAACAAGCAAAACAGAAAACGAAGTACGTCTCTAATCATTTATCTACAATAGGAAACGACCAGAATATTCGATAGACGACAGTTCGATCAAACAAACAACCAGTAGTCAAATCAAATATTATTCAGGAAAAAGATCCGATCAGTTACAATTGAACTCTTTTGCTTTGATTCCAATTAAAATTTGGTAGACAAAAACAAAATGCCTAGATCTGGTAATTTTCCTCCAATTTTTCTGAGAAAACCAAGAGGAAACGAAAATGTCGGATCTAATAGAAGCGAATACCTCAGCGGCGAGATATTCGAGAACCGCGGCGAGGTAGACCGGAGCTCCGGTACCCGTTCTCTGTGCATAACGGCCTTTCTTAAGGAAACGAGCGATACGGCCTACCGGGAACTGAAGACCAGCCTTTGTGGACTTGGAGACCGCCTTCTTCCTGTCTCCGCCTCTCCTTCCCCCAGCTCCTTTCTTCTCCTTCGGTGCGTCCATTGATGGATCTCTTGAGTTTTGATCAAACGCTGCGAGGGAAAATGGGTTGGTGGTGGGCGTTTTGAATTTTTGGTAGGATGAGGAGTGGTTTTGGGATTTATAGGGGCCGGTTGCCACGCTGGCAATCCGTGCGGGGTCTTAGTGGGGGAAGCGATGCGGAATTTGTTCGGTTGGATCTACGGTTGTGAGTCTGCCAGCGTGGCCATCCTTGGAAGTTTGCTTTAGCCAATGAGGGAGCCGTGGGATTTGTTATTTGGACGATGGTTAATAAGTGGAGTGCTAATCACTTTACTTCATAAAAAAAAGAAGGGGGGGGGGGGTGAAAAAATACATTTTATGCTTCAAAGTAAGGAGTTACTATTTATTTCTCTCCAATTTTTTTGAATTAATAATAAAATATTAATTAATGAGAAAATAATGTAGATCAAGTTCAAATTTTAGTGCAAATAGTAGAGAGAAATTAAATTAAATATAACATTATAGGAAGTCAATATAAAGAGACTATTGGGAATGCTTAAAATATTGTTTATTTTGTTTGATAAATGAAGAAACATCACATGTTGTATATATTTATTTGTGATATATTTAGATTGATAAATTTCATAAATTATATAATATATGTGTTATTAGATTGATAAATTTAGAAGATATGTGTTATTATTTTTACTTTTTTATTCTGCATGAATTGATTATTAATCTGTAGATTGGAGACTTGGAGTAGTTAATGATGGTTTGTTGACTTGTGAAGTTTGGGAATTTTGGAATCGAAGATCATGAAGAAAGTTATATATACACCAATCCAAATCGAAGATCATGAATTAAGTCACAATTCTACATTCATGTATAACAAAAATATTTCATGTACATTACCTCAAACAAATATTTCTTTTTTTTTACAATTCTCTCTCAAAAAATTTTCTTGTTCATGCACCAAATCAATTAAAATATAAGATTTACCTTAAAACATGTTCTCAGAATGAATCTAATTATCAAATTTTATCTTTTGATTGGTTTGGTGTATAACTAAGGTCATACATCAAGTATAGACAAGAAAAATCCACCTCAACGAATATTTCGTCCACATGACCAATCGAATTTCAATCATACATATGGCCTCAAGCCCTCAACAAATGCACTACATTTTCTTGAAACTTCTAATTGCTAGGCCTGCTTGGAATTTCCATGTCAAAAATAGAAAGATCAATCTCTTGAGGGAAATTGACCAACATCTTAATTTGCATCCTTCTCAACCTCACAGCAAACTCCATTGCCTCGTTCATGGCTGCTCTGGCACCTGTTAATGCATCTAAAAGTTCTTGATGACTCAAATAGTACGAACCCACTTGGCCAAGTATACGGTCGTGCCTATCTTGATAACTCATCATACTTCGTTCTGCACGCTCCAATGCTTCGTTTATTATCCTCAGTTTCTCTCTCGTGATTTGTTGTTTTTGGTGTTTCTTGAGGATTGGTAAACAAAGGAAAAATGATGCGGAAAAGCCAATAATGGCGAAGACAATGCGACCATAGTCCATGGAAGCATGTGTTGGCATAGATAGGCATATAAAAGGAAGGTATCAATTCAAAATAAATAGATCTATCTATAGTCTTTTTCTTTGGATGATGCCTTACTTTCACCAAGGGAAAAGATCACCTTTTGTTTATAGTTTTTGGCTTTGAAGCATACTTGGTTGCTTTCTAAAACAGTATGTTATAGTCTAGCTCGGCAAATTAATTTGTGTGTATTAGAAATTCTTTTACAAATAATTTAAGTCAATTCCTTTACTTTTATTAAGCAAATTTACCAATAATTTGAAGTTTTGAACACACCATAGACGCTAACAAGATAAATATATATTAACAACAAGTAATAGAAATGCAGAAACTAAACATCATTTGAGTTCTTCTAACAAAAAAATACTCTATGATGACAAGGATGAAATATTTCGAGTTTCTGATGAGATATGCCATTTGGTTATTAAATAATGTAAAATAATCGAGACACTATATCAAATTAGTAGTTGACGATAGAATTGAGTTATAAACTACATGCTTAATCAAACAGTTCTTAATCCACTTCAGTAAATAAACTACTTCAAAATTATGTGTTAAGACGCCTCTTTTAACCATAATTAAAACACAAAAAGGTGGTGTTAACCCTAACATGAAACATCCAATTCAACTTAGTTTAGTCAGAAACAAAAAATTCGACACAGGCAACGATTATAAACATAAAACAAATAAAAAAGGGGAGATTGACCAAAGTTGCGCATCCGGGGAATCCAACCCCGGTCAGTACCGTGGGAGGGTACTATGATACCACTACACCAGATGCGCTTCTTGTTTATCCAAAAAACAAAGTTTTTTTCGTTGATGAGTAAAATGTAATTTAGCATTTCAAACCAAACAGTAGTGAGTTAAGCTGGACTTATAATATGGGGAAGCTGAGGGCAGTGATACATTTTCGTTTACCATCAAAGCAAGATGAAGTCGTTGATAATTTAACACCAAAATTAAGTGAAAATCATCATGGTACATCATTTCGGATTCAGGAGTTTTGCTGCTATTACCTCTAGCAGTTCTAATGTCAGGTTTCAGTTTGTTTGACTTTCTTATTCTAGGTTGTCTTGGTTTCCCAGACTTTCTATTCAACCGCCTTCTTTCTAAGCGCTCTCGACGAATCTCTGGATCAGCCCAGCCCTTCCCGCAGTACCTGAAACCAGAATATGACTTGCGACAGTTGAGGGAAAGCAGCATATCTGCTTCAGGGTAGCAGTAGAAAGGCTCTTCTCTTTAATATTGCAGAAACTCCAGTCCCAGTTTGGTTGGTTCCGGGCATTTTATCTGTACATTTATCTGCATCACCACACATTGACATTATAAATTATGTTCCGGCTACCAACACACGGGAAATGTGTTTAAACAAGCCAGTAGCAATGTCTGCAACAAGTAGTGCAAATCTTAAATGCAAAAGCCAAAAGCATTGACTAGACTAACTAGAGAACTTCAAATAGAATATCTACAAATAGAGAAGGAAGTTTACCTTTTTATCACTCTCTCTAATGTACCCTTTAGCTTCCATAATTCGAGCAAGGCCTCGCCACCACAGATGATCTTTGGTTGAAAATTTCTCAGACTGCAAGGAATCACCATAAGAGAAGAACGAGACAAAGACTGTGTCGAGGAATTTAAATGACAGATTGGATGACCAGAAAATATTACCTGTTCCATTATTTTACTGACAAAA
>CAODLS010440007.1:0-17948 GCA_948243855.1 Flueggea neowawraea | reverse complement strand
GTCTTGAAGGGTTTGGAACAAAGCTCATTTCGAATGGACCTATTGAGTTACACACTAGAACAAATTGAATTGGATTACAAATATTCTCTCTTGTGGTATTTGAATTATTGTGATAAATAATTTAATTAATTATTAATAATTCAGGGTTTTGTGATTTATATCTTAAATATGATATAAGATATAATCCATTAATGTAATGGACTTTCATTATAAATTGCATCTTATTAAGTTAAATATTTTGTGGACATGTTATTATGTAAGACATAATAAATTCGGCCCATATATTTTAGTAAGGGAGTGATTTATTTAATGATAGTGTATCATGTAATTAAAAACTCAATAACATTAATAAACTCATGAAGAATTTCGGCATACACTCCTATTTTATAGGAAAAATTCTGCATTTTCCTATTTTAGGAGCTTTAATTAGTGCACTTGATTAATTAGGAAGAGCCCTAATTAGTGCACATGATTAATTAGGAAGAACTTATTCTTGTGGGACAAAGAAGGCAAACTATAGTGCACCTATTTAGAGCTTTTATATGCCTATATAAATAGGAGCACACTGTTGTCATATTCTTCATGGTTTGGCTAAATTTGTGAGTGCCACAATTAAAGGACATAAAATTATTTGTGAGAAAATAGAATAGAGATTGTTGGTGAAAGTACACAAAGCCAATTCTCCAAAGTTCATTCGTGTGGATACCTTTAGACACGTTCGCGCAAAGGCAATCTGAGAAATAGGGGATTCGGCCTTGACTAAAAGCAACATCAATACTCCATTCAGTCAGTTGTTTGAGCTTGGATTTAAGGTAAATTTACTAATCCTACTCGTGTATGTTGATGTGCATGGATCATTGGTAGAATTCTAGGATAATTTTTTTTATTTCTGTTGCATTATATCCTTATGAATGTCATAAATCATTTGTGAATTCCAACAGAAGATGCCATATTTAAACCCTATATGCAAATGTTGTAAGGAGAGAGAGAATTATCACAACTTCTTGACCTCTGTCATGTCGATGTATGTACAAGTCTGCAAATCGCATCAAGAGTAACCTGCTGATAATTGGAAAAAATTATGTACTTTATATAAATCGTAACTCAATAAGAAACCCAACAAATATCAAATATTATGTAATGGTACAATATATACAAGCAATCCAATGGATAACAAATTATCCAAATACAATAAGTATGCAATGTAAGTCATTTTGATTCAGTAATGGCCCAATATGTCAAGCATTGCCCTGGGTTTCCAATATAACAGATCTTAAGGATTTTTCCAATATCAATAGAAGAGACTCGAAGGCCTAGCCATATTCGATAGAATTGCCTCATAGGTCTGATCAAATAAATCACCGGCCAGCTTAATATAATAGAATGAATTCTAGAGA
The DNA here is from genome assembly GCA_948243855.1 of Flueggea neowawraea. Lineage (NCBI taxonomy): Eukaryota > Viridiplantae > Streptophyta > Magnoliopsida > Malpighiales > Phyllanthaceae > Flueggea > Flueggea neowawraea. The sequence continues at coordinate 16,551 of CAODLS010440007.1, read as the reverse complement.
TGACTCTTACGAGCTTTACCTTGTATAGCACTTAATTCCATCTACCTTCTCATATAAAAAAAATTTCCAATAGAATTGCATATACTTGAACGTATTGGCCATACCATTTATTTTAAATCATATGAAATAGGATGCAAAACATATACACAAATGTAGCTTTATATCATTTTCAACGACTTATATATTGCATCATGTAATCTATCATCAATACTTGATTTATATACAATTTCACCAATAGGACAAAATCAAATCATGAACAATAACCAATACCAATAATTCCATATATCTCATATCTGCTCATAACGATAATAATATCTTAGATAATATACAAAATACAACACATAATGGGTTCACTCACAGGACAAAACAAGTTTAAGTCTCTTAGCTCACCTTTGGATCCCCTTCATAGCCCTTCTCACGTAATACACATAATCACACAATTTCCTTTAAATACAGAATGCATATGTACCAATATATGCATACGATGCTCGAATGATATATGCTTCAATGTCGACACTTCTATTATGTACGTATAATTGCAATTTGGGATGAATTAAGATATTCTCATATGTTTTGTGCTACTCTTTTAGGGATTTAATATTCAAAGACAGTTGAAAAAATGCAAATCAAGCATATTTACAAATTCTGGCCAGTTTCCATTATCCTCTCTTATCAATAACCAAACGAACTCATTATATTATCAACCTTAGAACACATATAAAACTCATATAAATGTTTACTTATACCAAAAATCAGAATCTACATCACTAAAATGAGGTCTACACACAATATTGAACTACAACTTTTACTATAATAGACCTATTTACATTTATTCGTATCCACTGTCTGTTGTACTCATATGTAGGCTCTAAAATTTCACAAATATATATTAGACACATAATAAACAATTTTCATGTTTTACACTTTGACTACATCCGTCTCTAAATGCCTCAAAATGAGGATGCGATACAGACTGAAATCTATATGCAAACAGACCCATATTCCAATTCATATAAGTGTATGCTTAATTCGTGATCTAACCCCCTCATTAAACATTCAACCCTCTAAATACATATTATAATAAATATTATACAGATAAGAATTGATAAAATCACTTACTTTGCTTCTAGGATATAGTAGATGCAAAATCGATGTGTTCTACATTTTCTATCAAATTTTCTAAGCAAATATGCTCTTCTCCTATTTTTTCTCCCTTTCCCTCTTATTTTCTCTCAATTAGATGACCTTAGATGAAATGAATATGTTTTCCTTGTGAAAGTTTTGATTTTATCATGTTTATCCTAAGCACAAGGTGGCGAGGTACTTAGGAGGTCCAATCAAAAGCTTCCACTTTTCTTCTTCCTATCAACTCATTTTCTTATATTTTTGACACCTAAGCAGGCCTAAAATTGCAGTATTTTCAAGGTAAGCTAATAATACTTATTTATACATTTATCTTGATGTAATTACAAAATAATCGATTTACCTCTCTTTTGTAATCATTTGACTTTAAGCCCTATTTATCCTATTAATAAACCCTTTTATCATTCTCGTAAGTTTTTTTCAAACTATTCTTGTAAGCACCCGTTCATTTTAATTAAGCCTTCAAAGAATTTTCAGAAGTTCTGTTGAATTAAAGCATGTTACTCGAGTAAAATGAGATGTTACTCAAATAATATGGGCTCTTGTTAACTCGAGTTAAGAATGGAGTTACTCGAGTAAGTGCGAGATTGACCAATAACTCTAAAGCTTAGCCTACTCGAGTGATCAAGTGTGTTACTAGAGTGAGAAAATGGATGGATTACTAGAGTAACAAGGGATGTTACTCGAGTAAACAAATTGTAAATCTCGTACTGAAAAGTGTCTTATTCAAGTAAGCATATGGCTTACTCAAGTGAGCCATATTTTTGGTCAAGTAGTGTAGTCAATTAGTGGCATATAAAGTTGATTTATTCAACAAGTTTCCTCATTTTTCACCCTCAGAGCTTCCCTAAAATACTGAGAGACATTTTCCCTTTGATTCGCTTGCTTAATCACCCATCTATTCACGGATTTGAGGTAAGAATTGTCCCTTCTATTTGGTTTCTTTGTTCTTAGTTCATAAAGCATGCTTAGGTTGGATTTTAATGCTATTACGAATTGTTGTAAGGTGATTGATGGGTTTTAGGTTCTTATTATAGTCAAATCAATTGGAAAATGATTGTTTGACAAGGAACCGAATGGATTACATAGGTTGTTTTTAGGTTAAAAGGATCGTTTTAAGTGATTTTCGATCTAGAGGATGCATTAGTAGAGTAATCAGTTGGTGTACTCGAGTAATCTGGGTGTCGTATTACTCGAGTAAGTCATTTTATTTACTCGAGTAATCCATGGGTATGTGTTACTCTAGTAAAGGTTTTGGGTTACTCGAGTAACCTCAGTAAGACATATTCTAGAGGGACTAAAAGTGATGTTTTCTCATATGTTTTGGAGTCTAATAAGATACTTTGAATATTTTGAGGACTGGATTATAAGTTTACACATTCTGATTTTTGAGTCGAGAGCAATAGATCTTCGATCGAAATAATTTTTTAGTGTTTGCATCTACATTGCACTTTATGAATTTAATACCACCATAGTACTAGTATTATATCTTGATCTGTTTGATTTGTATCTGTTTCAGCTTCATGCCCCTGCCATCAAGACCAGCCCCTACTACTGGTGTGTGGTTGGTCTAGCTTCTGCTTTTAAATTCAGGTGAGTGCGATGACAGCTTTAGATACCTAGGTTTTGTCTTTTGAAATCCTATAATGTTTGTTATGTCGGGTATTTACCTGTAATATGACTAATAAAAGGTTGGTTAAATTAAACCGGTTATGCGATAATTGGTTTTTAATATTTTCTTAAACTGTTAGGTGTAATAGTTTTCTAGTTTTATACTTTGATATATCTGCCTATCTGTATGGATTTTATATATATGGGACGCCTATGCTATTGGGTTATAAGTAGCCTTTGGTGTACCACTGCTCTAAGAAGACCCTTATTACCTAGGTAGTATGGTAGTCGTATGTTCTGCCAGACACACGTATTTTAGTGACACAATCACTTCAGTATTTGTTATACAGATTTTGTTATTTAGTGGAACAACCGCTTCAGTTTATAATCCCATTATCAGACTTGATATACATATGATAAATGTATTATTATTTGGGAATAACATTGCCTAATCGTATGTTGTTTATTGTGGTTGCTAACATTTTGGAAACGTTTTAGAAATATTACTATTAGTAGTATGTATATTATAGTATATCTATGAGCATGCGATATTTTTAAATAGTTTTCAAAATGTTCTTTGGGATGCACATGTGAGACGATCTAGAGTGTCATCCCTCACTGAAATGTTCTCTCCCTCTTTCCCTTAATATTGTTTAGGCATATTTTGGCATCCAACGACTGTTCGGTGATGGACAATCAGTGAGGCATTTCTTTTGATAATGATTGCTCTTTTGATCAGACTTGTACATGTTTGTTGTAGAGTTCCATACCGGGTTGCTGTTGGGTATTGGATATCTTTTGTTTTTTGTTTTATACTCATATAATCGTATGTTATTTTGATTACATTTGACTTATTACCATTTTGTTATATTTTCCTATATTTATATATGCAGATTATGTTTTTATCTTTTCTTTATTTAATTATCTTCTGAATGGTTTTAATTAACTAAATTCGGTAAAATATCTTATCGTTTGAGGCTTGTGTGAGATGATCTGGGCTCACTTAGACTGTTCGTCTCGTACACCGGTCATGGCCCGAAAACCAGTCATGACAATTCTCTAACCATATGGACAAATGGGCATATAACATATGCAATGTTAGATCGATGCACATATCATATGATATCGTATGCAATGCATGATCGTGTATATGTAATTTTGGTTATGCTTGTGACAAAAAGATGGAATTTTAAGATGCTTGTTAATTGAATGAATTGAATGGTTAAAATGGATTTAGAGGACGTTTATTAATAATAGGTATTGAGTGAATTCATAACTTGTAATTGCTTAAAGTCATAAGTAGAAAAAGACATTACTTGATAATGTGATGAACTTAGTTGGGCATTCCTGGAAAGGAAAATTCATGTATTGTATTTGTAAATGGCTTGTTTTTTACTTAAATGTCTGACTTTTCTAAAAAGTTGTATTTAATTTTGGGAAGGACACCTAGCTTGAGCACCTAGAGAAGAAAATCTTACTTTTTTGAAAAATTGTGTTTGTAGTTCTTAAATTTTGAAATTTTATCTCAAATATTTTTTAAAAATTAAATTTTTAAATATATAAATATTCAAAATACATACAGAAATAAAATCTTTTTTATTACAATTTTAAAAATGTTGAAATATGACCTTTTGAACGTGCGTTAAAAATTTGATCATGTGCTAACTACGCATTTGATCACACACCATAAAGTTTAACCACACGACAAAATGAGTACAAAACGATAACAAATTGTTCTCATTATTTCAGATAGAAAATAAGTACAAAATGAGAATAAATTATTCTCATTATTTAGATACGAAAATGAGTATAAACTAAGTATAAATGAGTACAAAATAAGATCAAATCGTCTAAAAATGAGAACAAATCGAGTATAAAACGAGAATAAATCGAGTACAATAAATGAATGCATAAAAAATGAGTATTGATAGATCACTTTAACCACTAAAAAACGATTACAAAACGAGTAGATCACCAACAAATACTTATAAAAAGTGAGTTTAAAATGAGTATATCTCACAAATATTTTTAAATTTATTTGGTTAATTGAACAAAAATAAGTACAACATTTCTAGTCCCCTGCATTCTTCGAGTAGGGGTAGTCCATTCATTGTTGTGAACTAACTATACTCTGTAAGGACTTTTGTAAAGGCACCAAAACATGTGTGCTTCTGAACATTTAACAAATTCAAGAAGATTAGCAATAAAAATCTGTTTCAATTATTAATAATATATGAAAATTATGCAATTTAATGAGTCAAAGTTTGACTATTTACTGGTCAAACTTCTACATATCCCCATTCTTCTATTTCTTTTTGGACTTTAATATCAATGGTTGTTCCTCTCTGTAACAAAGAAACCAGAAACAGAAAAAAAAAAACACAAAACTTTGCCATACCGATAGTAAAAAGAAGAGTAAATCCAATTCAATGAAGTCGTCCTTGTTTCTATCTATAAAGGAAAAAAGAAAAAGAAATAGGAGATGAAGATGTTCCTGTGATGATGATTTTATGTACATTGAATAAATAATGATAAGCATTAAATAATAAATCTTGTAATGGACCTTGCCTGTTTTATCACCGTATTTATCCAGTCAAGTTTTGAAAATCTTCCAGTATTAAATCAACAGAACAAGTTGCACAAGGTGCCCAATAAAGAGTAGGAAAAGCACCAGATAACCTTTTTCCCTACTGCAACACATTGCTCTTATAGATTTGTAATTACTTGCAAAACATTTGCTACACTAATTTCTACCTCCTTCCCAAAGCAATTCGTACAACATATTATCTCAATCCATAATGTCAGAAGCATCCGCAAAATGAATTTGGCGATATCACTGGTAAGTGCAAAATCAGAGAGAGCGAGAGACACGGAGAGAAATATAGAGAGAAGGAGAGAGACCAACCTATAGAGGAGGAAAGGGGGAGGAGGAAGAAGAGGAGGAGGGGCGAGTAGAGAGGAGAGAGGAAAAAGTCGGAGGAGTTAGAGAGAAGATAGATGAAAGGGAGAGAGAAAATGAAAATTAGAATGGGTATTAAAACACGTGTATTTTACCCTCTCTTCCTTATATATTTAGACATTTTAGAAATTATAATTGTCTTTAACATTTGAGAAATTTTAATATAGCCGTTGATACAATAGAAATTACAATAGTAAACGTAGACTCACAAGCTCATTTCCCCTTTTAATTTTTGTAAAATTACATGGTTAGTCCCTAAATTAATGATTTTCATTTAATTATTTTAAAAACAATTTTAAAATATTGAATGTGAATGAAAGTAAATTAAATCAACTACATTAATTAAAAAATTATTTTGTCCATATTTTGTACACATATGTAACCCTATGTACACATCATAATTTAAAAAAAAAAAGATAAATGAACTCAAACTATTTCACTAGATCAATCTAAAACAATTTTTGTACTCAACTTTATAAAATAAATTATTTTAGTACTCGTTTGTACATGTTTTGTAAATGTTCTGAACTAGTTTTATAAAATAAATTCTTTAGTACTCACTTATAAGCATTTTACATATAGGTTTTGTAGATATTTTATAAGTGGTCTATACTTATTGGTGTTGTACTCATTTTGTAGACATTTTGTATTTATTTTGTAATCAGATTCCTAAGTGACATTTGTATAATATCTAAAGTTGCACACGTTTTATAGGCACTCTAAACTAATTTTGTGTCTAATTAACCAAAAAATATTTAAAATGACTTTCAATTATTTTTGGCTTGTATTTATTTTATACACATTTTTGTAATCATTTTTTTAATAATGTACATATTTTGTGTCTATTTTATACTTATCGTATATGGTTAAACATGATCAATTTTTTAGTACACAGTCAACTTTCTGACTTATTGTTAAAGAGTAAGAAATTGTTTTTCAACGTGTTTGCATTTGTAAAATTCTTTCAGATGTGCCTTCACACATGAAATTTATACTTTTTTGTGTCGACGTTTGGGTAATTCCCCTAATAATAAACCCACTAATCTCACTGGCACAAATTACACAACATCCATCTTAGCCTTTTTTTTTTAGCTAAAGAAATAAACGAAATCTTCTCTGGAAAATCAACAACCAATTTTTTTCTGGAGAACAATTTCCCCTCAGGAAAAAAGTCCACGGAAATTGATGTTTGGTCAACGGAGAAAATAACTCCACTTAACACAAGAATACTTTTTTTCCAACAAAATGTTTTCCCGGATTAACATTTTGCACCTGTCACCCGGAACTGGACAATCACACATCCTCTCTCTCAACTCATCATCGCCACTTCCTCCGCCTCCTCTCTCTCTCTCTCTCTCTCTCTCTCACACACACACACACACACAACCACCGCCACCTCCTCTCTCTCTCTCTCTCTAGTCTATTCTTCTTTTTTTTTGGTTGTTTTAATTTTGAAAATAACTGCTGGGTATTAGAGATTTAAAGGTGTGGATTTGAAAAGCTTTTTGTGTAGGGCTTTCCGACCATTTTAGTGGCTTGAATTTCGGGGTTTGGTGCTTCAATTTTTATAATCAGTAGGGGCTAGGGTTTGTTTTTCGTGTTAATTGTTTGAAACGGAAGACGCCGGGTTGTGGACGAGTTAACTGGGTGATGGTATAAAGGATCATAGTGTTTGGGGATGCCAATCATGGGTTGCTTTCTTGGTTGCCGTTCGTTTTCAAGTTGAGCTATTTAACTGTCGCGTTTGTGGTTCTGTTTAGGGTTTAGTAAATTTGGCTAAACACCTGAGTAGTTGTTTAGTATTTTCGTTGATCATATGTTTCAAGAACTTGATAGATACATAGATGTCAACTTTCAGTGAAGGAACTTGAACATGCTGCTGCGGATATTGATGCTGTTCTTGGTTTGCCTGTTCAAGGCTCCTTTCTTGACTCTACTTACATCTCATGGCATTTATAATTAAAATTACCTATTTCTTTAAAGTTTATAAATTTGTTTTTGCTTCTGGGTTCTTGTTTTAGACCTATCCAAAAACTTCAATTTCTTGGTTTTATTTTTTGTTCTTTTTTTTTTCCCTGTAAATTGGGTTATTTTTTGGATTGTTATCATTTCCTTCCTGTATCAGTACCTTCCGCATCATGTTTTCTGCGACAACAAGAACAATCCAACTTTTGAAATACTCTCTGGTAAGCTGCCTGTTTATTGAAGTGGCTGCATATCTGTCATGTAACAGGAGCTGAAATATTGTTTGTTCCTATTGGTGATTATATAAACATTTTCAAGTATTATATTATCTTGTTTGCTGAATATATTTTCTGAAAACTTTGGATAAAATTCACATGTAGAGTTGCCAATTTATGTGAATCATCTTATTATATTGGAATGAGTTTTTTTTTTGAAGAAAAACGTCGAACCCACTAGTATGTCGAATCAGCTATGCTGAATGCACACACTAGTGGCACCACTTCCCCATCAACTCAACTAATATTGGAATGAGTTTAACTTAACTGATTTTTGCTCAATTTTTTACATTCAACAGAATATCTGCAAAGCGGACGAGCCTATGAGAAGTCCAACTTCTACAGCTTTGGAGTAATACTAGAACTTGTATCTGGGAAAAGACGAACTGATCCAATTTTTGTAAATAGAGGCTAAACATTGTTGGTTGGGTAAGATGCTGCTGGCCTTGCATGACTGCCAGTTTAATCCCCTGCTGATTCATCCTGCAATGAATATTCATTTTGCTTCATCATTTGATATATAATTGTGGCAATCTGTGTATTCTGTGTTGGGTAATTAATATATAGTTTCTGTTATAATTTAAAGTCACGTAAATGATGGACTTTTATATATTTTTTCAAAATGAATTATAGACTTATGGTCCAAGCTTATTTTCTATGTTTTTAATATATGATGCATTGGTGGGTGCATTTGAAACTTTAAGATTTTGTGCTTCATGATCACGTTTAGTGCAAATGTTTTAGAAACAGAAATTGCCTTGGCTTTATTTTCGCAACTTGAACTCTTATTTTCTTGATTGTGTTAGTACTTTATCATTTATTAATCTACTTCCATGAATGAAATAATTGAAAATTTGTAGTGACATTAGATCAATTAATACAGATAATATAAATCATATATTTTCTGTGTAGGTAATTAAGATATTTGAAAAAAAAAAAACTTGAGCAACTTTTGATTCTAGCGTGTTAACTATTGAAATAATTTTGTGCAGGTAATGAAGATAATATTTTAAAAATTTTAAAGTGGTGCAAATTATTTTCCTTTCCATGAAACAAAGACCAAAAAATATTTTTCAACTTATTTTCATGTAACCACAAAACAATGAAAAATACATTTCAGAAAAATACTTTTTAGCGACTCATTTTCCGTGGAAAATATTTTTCCAAGAAACAAATTTTCCGCCAAACGAACGGAGCCTTAATTTGATGATAAATTTCTGCTTTTTACGCTGCATCTAAATTTTGTTTACTTCTTCCTGAACTGAATGTTTTAGCGTGATTTATCTTCTTCTAAGTTGCAATTTTTTGTTAAAAACTGCAGACCAATAATGAAAGCCTAGTTATCATCGTCTGTCAAAATGGCGGTTAAGTTCAGGATGTAAGTTTCTATTTTCCTCATAACATATTTTGATTTTTATGAACTACTGAGACTGACGCTGCAATGGAAAGAAAAAAAGGCCAACATCAGAGAATTTGGTGCCGATTCGATTGGACATAGAAATAGATGAACATCGCTACAAAGATGCTTTTACTTGGAACCCTTCTGGTATTTTCTCCTTTCCTACAATGCCAATCTCATTTTGTATTGTTTACTGTAATATTAAATGATAATTTAACTTTTGAAGAAAAAAGTACCAATGCAGACCCTGATTCAGAAGTAGTAGTGTTCGCCAAAAGGACTGTCAAAGATTTGAAGCTTCCCCCTGCTTTCATTATGCAGATTGCTCAATCCATTCAGGTCTTTCCTATTTCTTTAACTGTGGAAGTCTGTATCCCTGAATTTTGTGCAAAAGAATTCTTTTATTTATTAATATTCTTCCTTAAATTTGTTCTATATCTTTATTGCTGTTTGTGTTAGTAAGATTTTGGATTTTAGCATTCGCAGGCCTTTTTTGGTATGCTGAATATCTGCTTTGTCTGTGTATCAGGCACAACTGGCAGAGTTTCAGTCATATGAAGGGCAAGATATGTACACCGGAGAGAAGATTGTCCCAATAAAGGTTCTTAGATGACATCAAGGCCCAGATTTGGTTCCGATTTGTCTACATATTTCTAATGTTTGGTCACTGACATATGAATGTTTCCCACTTTGCTCAGCTTGATCTTCAGGTTAATCACACTCTTATCAAAGATCTGTTTCTGTGGGTATGATTCTGGACTGCATTCTTGTGCGTAGTTGTGCTTTTGTTTATATGCACCTCTTACATACAGTGCAAATAATGGTGCACTGCTGAACATAATATATCTTTTAATGATGAATCGTAGGATTTGAACAACTTTGAAAGTGACCCTGAAGAGTTTGCTCGGACCTTTCACGAAGATTTGGGTATTGAAGACCTTGAAGTTGGAGTAAGCATACAATTGCTATTTTTTTATCTGGAACTTTGAGGTGATCTTTGCTAATATCATCTCTCCTTTTTTTTTCATTTTTATTTTTGCAGCCTGCAATCGCCTTTGCAATTAGGGAACAGCTTTACGAGGTCTAAAACTTCTGATGTTTATTAAAGCTTAATTGTACTTTACTTTATGTATCTATGTTGGCAGTTCATCCTACAGTGTTCATCTAATTCTGTTTCTATAGTATATTTACATCATATTTGATTTGCATATTGCAATTCAAAGTGTAGCAACAGCAAAAGAGAATAGATTAAGCAAAAAGGCCTATGGGGTCTTGAACATGTGCATGCCAGGTTTGATTTCATATTACTTGAGATTGACTTCAATGTTAGAATAAAAAAGGAGGTTCACATTGTTGAAAATTCAATTTACTCACCCATTTTAGCTTTGTCTCACAGCAAATCAGGTAGCACTACAGCAGATCTGATGAAGTTGTTCAATAACAGATATAGCATGGTTCGGTATGTGTCACTTCCGACAGCTTGCATTGCATGATGATATGATTTTTATAGCTATGATACTATGTCAGTATATTATGATAATAATCTTGAAACCAAAAAGCTGCTGCAAGAAAATAATTTTCTATTAGAAGATGACCACAAATGATAATAATGCCTTTGTAACTATTAGAAGATAATTTACAGCAGAAATCTCTAAAAAAAATAATTAAGAATTATATTTTTAAATAGATAATTTACAGAAGAAATGTTTGAAAATTTTAATTTTTTAAGATTTCTCTGGTTTTAATCGTTGCTTTCTTTTAGTTGATGATTGTAGAACTTTTTTGTTTGGCTTTGTTGATGTTAGTATGGTTTCTGTTCCTAGGTCTGTGAATTCAATTGCTCATATGCTGGCTCGAGCATCCAATTTGTGTCGGACAAAACTTTCTCTGGTTCCAATCCTCCCCATTTTTTGTACACAGCTCTAGCTGTTGATATTTCAGATATCAAATGAATATTCCCAGTTTCAAAGCGAATGCTTTAAAAATAGATAACAACAATATTTTTAGTCAGATCATTAATTGTAAATTACTAACAGTATTCAAATAAAAATTTGTAGTATTTAGCAAGTGTATTAATGAAAAATCCAATTTGATTGCAGAAAATTTAAAAATAAAATCTTTATTTTACTAAAAAAAATCAACTGATAAAAGTTTTATTGTTTGGCCAAGTTAGAATTTAAAATTTCGAGTTTCTCTCTTTCCACAGATTGTATATAGAAACAAACGTAAATGACCAAGAGCAACTTTCTACGATTTTTATTACTCTTCCTCTTGTTATTTTTATGTGTTAATTTATTCGATGCAGCACATAAATTATTTTACTTGTACTAGTGAATCACCGAGTTGTGAAGTTTGACAGTAGATTGTTTGATTGATGTTATTGTCCTTTGTTTTTCATGTTCATCATGTGTGCTTTGAAGATGACACAATCATTGTAAATTTTTTTAAATGAGTAACATACTAGTGGCTGGTTTGCATTTCATATTGTTCATTCAGGAAAAGAAAGGAGTGGGATGTATATGAACCTGTTGTTGACCTTCTATCCAATGAGGAATTGGATGTCCTTGAAGCCAAGGAAGAAAGGAGTGCTCATTAACTGGGACATACAACTAGAGGAAATTTTGGAGGTAGATTTTGAACTTTAATCTATGATATAGGCCATAATGTTTTGTATCTTCAAACTATGCAATATTAACTACTATGTGCTGCATTTTGAATTTATAAATCAATATGATGAATTATGAAGTCAAATTATTAGACTATATGCTGCAGGTGCATATACATATGCACTTGGTGTTCTGTAATGAGAGCAAACTAACCTAGTCTTATGTTCTTTAGAGTTTAATCTCTTTCATCTTTAAGCCGTAATGCAACTCCAGTATTGCAAGACATTGTAGTTTGTAAATTTTATGGTCTATTAATGGTAGTTTCTTTGTGAGTTTTCTAATTTGCGAAAACAATTGTGGGTTGTCTTCAGATGACTATGAATCTGTTATGGTTTTAATGGTGGTTATATTGGGTTTTGGTAGTCGTTGCTATGGGTTTTACTTTGGTTTTTGGGCTGGAGTTTGAAGGGAGAATCTGTTGGGGGAAAGTGGCTTGTTTTGAGGAGAATGGCGCTTTAGAAAATGGCTTGGAATTCTTTTTTTATTTTCTTGAACTGTGAAAATGGCTTGGATTTATTTTAATGTGCTTGTACATTTTTAACCATCAAATTAAATGGTGGTTATGTGGCAAAATTTTCATGCTTAAGAGGAGATAAGTGAGATTAAAGCATAGTAGTCTACCCCAAAATTCACTGCTTTGACCAATCACCCTCTTGTTTACGCATCAATTGATTTAAGTAGTTTTCTAACATTAAGGGACACATGAATCCTTGTATAACTCCGCCAAGAATCCATAAAATTATTTGGATCAGTTTCGACGAACTCACCAATATGATTCCCAATAATTTTGAGAAAACATTTCAGACTTGAAACCCATCAGTAGTAGCTCATGTACCTGAATGGAACAGAGAACAAATGTATTTGAAGATTCTTACTAGGTCGAAGCCTATGGTAGAGCGGAGCAGGACATGATTATGTCTGTCTCGTGTAAATTGAAAGGAAAACACTATCAAATCCTTAGTACAAACCCCAGATGCTGAAAGGATGCCATTGTTTGTGAGGCCTAATTACAAAAAAGAACTTTTAAAATTCAAAATTATGAACCTGAGCCCAGGAGATTTGATTTCCATGCGCTCCCCCAAAATCACATTTTCTACGCGGATGACCATGTTTTATACACCAAAATGTGGTCTTTGGACTGGAAGTGAAGCCCACAGTCGCACAATGTTTTAATAACAATGAATAAATTCCAATTCTTTAGCACACATTCCTAAATGTTGGTAATCTCATTTTTGCTTTTCTAATTCAGTAATGTATGATAAACACTATTTTTTTAATTCAGTAATGTATGACATTACCAAACATCAAACAATACTGGGGTCGTAATTTCCTCTATATATAGGGGGTGTGTGTATGTGTAATGTAAACTTAAAAATAACAAAAATAAACTAAAAATCAAAGTAAATAAAATTGAAAAAACAAGAGGTACTAAAAAAATATTCATTGAACTAAAAAAAAAACAAGTAGCAATATAGTTTAATAAGAAAGCGATATAAAAAACTTTTTACATAATGGCAATATATGTATTGTGTAAATTTAAAAACAATAGAAACTAAACCAAAAAACAAAGGAAAATAAACTTGAACAAACAAGAGAGATAGCAATATAGTTTAATGAGAAAATGATATATTGTATAAAATTTTTTTACAAACTAACAATATATATATTATGTAAACTTAGAAACAACTATTAACCAACTAAACCAAATTAAGCAAAAAATAACTAGAAATCAACCGAAAAATAATCACTAGCCAACTAAAGCAAATTAAGCAAAATATCAACCAAAAAACAACTAAAAATCAACCGGAAAATAACAACTAACAAACTAAAGCAAATTAAGCAAAAAATAAACGAGAAAATAACTAGCAATTAACTGAAAAATAACCATTAACTAACTAAAAAAAATTAAGAAAAAAATCAAATAGAAAACAACCAAAAATTAACAGAAAAATAACCACTAATCAACTAAAGTAAATTAAGCAAAAAACCAATCAAAAATTAAATAAAAAATAAATATTAACCAACTAAAGTAAATTAAGCAAAACATTTAACCAAAAAATAACTACTAACCAATTAAAGTAAATTAAGCAAAAAAATCAACTAGAAAACAACCATAAAGCAACCGAAAAATAACCACTAACTAACTAAAGAAAATTAAGTAAAAAATAAACTAAAAAATATGTTCTTTTTTACACTATGACTAAAAGATTTGGCACCATGAGACAGCTAAAAAACTCACTAAGTTATCAATGATGCACGAAGTGAGGTGAGCATTAAACGCCATTCTGTAAAAACGCAAAAGTGATTGCAGCATCCCAACTCTCCCAAATTCCTATAACAAAACAAACAAATCATTTTAATTGTCAATTATATTGCAGAAAAAAATAATAATAATTTTGATATGCAACTCAAATGTCAATGAAAATTAATTTTACCTTACTCTTTTTTGTTGTGTCACTGATTATCCGAAAACCTTTTCCATTGCTCTACTCCGATAACTTGACTCTTGACTGATAAGAGGTTGCTACCACTTGCCCAATTTGTTATAACTGCATTAAATATATTTTTTCTTCCATCATCTTAACTTTTTAAACTGCATTAAATACATACGTAATTTAAAAAAAAAACATGTTTTTTCATCTTGAGACTATTTTAAAAAATATGTTATTAAAAGCATATACGAATATAGTTAGTTTAGACTATAAATAACTATTTTAAAAAATATGTTGCTAAAAACCTTGTTCTTTCACTTTGACAAGTAAAAAGAAGAAAATAGTATTTTTTATTTCAGTTTCAATATTTCTTTTATTTTTTATGAATGAACTCTTATTCTTTTGTGTTTTGTGTGTTGAATTTTTTTAATGGTACGGACTGAGTTTTTTTTTGTTGTTTTGTCTAGTTTTTAATTTTTTTCTGGTTTTCAAGTTTCCATTTAATTTTTAATTAAAGGAATTAACTTTATCTCATTTGATTTTGTGTCTACTCTTTTTTTACCAATGGTTTTTTCTGGTTTTCTTTTTGATTTTTTAAAATACGAACTAGTTACCATTTCTTTATTAAAAACAAAAAAAAATATAAAATAATAAATCAACAAATAAAAAATAAAAAACAGCAAATGAAAATGACAAAATGAATTTAATAGAGAATAATTAGCTCAAGTAGGCTTTAAAAAATATTTTATTAAATAAAATAGAAAAAAATAATTAAACAAAAAAGGGCAAAAATAAGAAATGTAAAAACATAAAGGTTGGGCCATTAAAAAATGCATGACCTGAATTTGGAAGTGGAGTGGAGATGGAAGATGCTGGACCAAACGTATGAAATGTTGAACCGAACGTAAATAAAAGAACTAAGGTGATCTCTAACCCAAAACTTATTTTATAGTAATTTTTTATAAAAATATAGTATTTATAGTAAAAATATCTCTAACACATAACTCTATTTCTAACTCTAAAAAAGAATATTCTCTCAATATTCTTTCAAAATCACATTTTCTTTCATTATTTTTTCACAAACTAAATACAAATTTAATTCTTTCTTAATTATTTATTAAAAAAATTTAATTATGTGGATTGGCATATATATATTAATTAAAAATTAAGTAAAATTTAATCATAATATATTTTTAATTGAGAATTAATAATAAACAAATTAAACCAACAAACATATAATTGTATTATGTCATATTAATTTATTTGTTTTAATTAAAAAATAAGTCTCTTTGTATTTTTTTTTTATTTAGTTGAAACTTTGAATTATGTCATATTAATCTATGCCAGAATTTATCTACTATGTTTTTATTTTATAGTGTATGAATTTGTTTTATTTTTTATGAAATTTTCATATAACAAATTATATTTATTTAAATGAGACTCTAACAAATAATTAATATTTATTTAATTGAGAGTAATACATATAAATGAAAGTATAATTACAAAAATAAATAATAACAAAACAAAAGAAGGAAAAAAAAAAGTGATATATATTTTTGTGCAGTTATTAATGAATTGTGAGGGCAAAGGAAATCACACAAAAAGAAAAACAAAACAGTAATACATCTAGGGCGTGAACAGTGTCACGCCTAGACGTGTAAAAACCAAACCGAAACCGGCGAACCGAACCGGAATCGGACCGGTCAAAACCTGAACCGAACCGAAACCGGAACCGGCCGATTAAAACAGACGGTTTACGGTTTAGGTTCCGGTTTTTCGTTTTAAAAACCGTCAAACCGCCGGTTCAACCGCCGGTTTGAACCGGCGGTTCACTGAACCGTTGAAACCGGCGGTTCCGACGGTTTTTTTTTTTTTTTTTTTATTTTTTCAACTCTATAAATACCCCACCTCATTCTTACCAATTTTACACCATTTTTTATCTCTCAATCTCTTCTACTCTCTCTTAAAAATTCATTTTTCTATAAATTATTATTATTAATTACTAATAGAATAATTAATTTGTTTAAAAATTATTAAAAAAATCTTTAGAATAAAATACATTATTGATATTATAGTTAATTATTGAATATAACAAAATTTA
>CAODLS010439968.1:0-10480 GCA_948243855.1 Flueggea neowawraea | reverse complement strand
ACTGGGTTTGACCCCCCATTTCTTTGTTTTGTCCCTGTGTTTTATCATCGTGCAGGTGATCCTTGAGGACAGTGATCTTTGGCATTTGATGCTCAGTGAGGTAATCTGGCATTGTGATCAATGCTATTTCGTTCGGGTCCCGTTTGTATGATTTGTTAGAAGCTCCACACCGGGTTCCTGTGGGAATTTGTTTTTATTGTTT
This sequence comes from Flueggea neowawraea, assembly GCA_948243855.1. Taxonomy (NCBI): domain Eukaryota; kingdom Viridiplantae; phylum Streptophyta; class Magnoliopsida; order Malpighiales; family Phyllanthaceae; genus Flueggea; species Flueggea neowawraea. The sequence continues at coordinate 10,278 of CAODLS010439968.1, read as the reverse complement.
TTGAGATTTCAAATGTTTTTAATTTGAAATTATTTCTGCAATTTATATTACACATATTTTTTTTATTAAATGATATTTAAACCTTTATTGGTTTTATTATTTCAATTATATTTGAATTTTGGGGTAGAAGTTTTGTACATTGAGGCTTGTGCGAGTTGGGTCGGGCTCCCATAGACGGTTCACCTCGTACGTCGATCATGTTCCTGAGAATGGGTCGTGACAACTTTCGTTGCAAACTAGTGTCAAATTTGACACAAAACTGTGATGGGATGCATTTTTTCCTTAAAATTGGCGAAAAACTTTCCGCCAAATTTTTGTGACGAAACATTTGGTCTCTAATTTTGCAACAAACAACCATTTCATCTCAAAAATTTTGCGACTGAATTCATCGCAAAGCAAGCAACCATTGGGTGTTGATTGTTTCTTTGACGTTTTGTAACAAATATGTCACAAAATTGCGACAAAACATTTTCGTCACAATGGTTTTTTTACAAATCTGGCATTTTCTTGTAGTGAGAAGAGTAGCATGCTGCAACAGTTGGACGCCGCAAGCCCACCACCATGTTGTCGTTGCCGTGAGTCCATGACGTTGTCGTCGTCCTTTCATGGGTAGGTCCTTCCAACTCATTTTTTCTCCTACTTTAATTAATTAGCATTTGTTAGTTTTACAGTTCGACTTAATAGGTAATAGTCGGGGCCACTTAGGATTGGTGAATTGTGAGTGTCGATTGTTGAATGACTATAAATTTCATATATTTGTTTTAGGTATACTCATTGCTCAATTTGTTGATTTTTTTTGTATTTTAATTGGGAATTAAAAAAAATTATGTTCAATTTGGTAGGCTATCATATAAAGATAGAATAGAGAAATATTTTTCAAAAAGGCTTAGAATTTCAATTGAGTCATCTAGTATTGAAAAATAGTCACAAAGTTCGGATGCAAATCCTTTGAATAAAAAATTTTGAAGTGAAAATTACTTCGAATGAACTAGAAATTAATGAGGATGATATTGTTGTTGATCCTGAATTACATAAGGCAATTGATAGTTTTAAACTAAATATTCGAGATTGTATACAAAAAGAATATGTATCTAAAGATTCTTGTCAACCATATGGTCATAATTTTCTGAAGAAAAAAATATAATTTCTCAAGGAAAAAGTATAAAAAAGATAATAGAGGTTTTAGGGATGCTTGATATAAGAAATTTGATTGGTTGGAGTATAGGATGTTGCTTATTGCTTTTCATGTTTTCTTTTTACTGTAAACTTCTTCATGATTCAACCAAATTTAATGAGTCTTTGTTGGCAAGACTTGCTTTGATTCTTTGTGAAAACGAGTTGGCAAATGAAGAATACTATTGATATTGGAAACTTCAAAATTGCAAGATACACTTGTTCTAGGATTATCTTGAATTCGTCAAATCCAACTCTCTAAGAGCCTGGCACTAAAAATAACAAACTAAGAACAATCCTCTACAAAGACTAAACACAATATAACCTGTAAACCCTAGAAGACTCATACCAAAATAAGACTAGAAAGATATTCTCAAATAATTAAAAGATACCTCTAAAAAAGCTAATCAAATATTATGTTGTTATTTCCTAATCAAATATTGCTCCATAATAGAAAGCCTTTTGTTTGAGCAACTTGCAAAGGAATAAAAATCTATCTCCCTTTTTGTCGGTTTTTAGCCAAATGAACATTTGCATGTATCCCGAGTTTGTTTAAGGTCATCTAATTCCCACAGCACAACTTTGTAAAGGTAGGTTTTCAACATAGATATTAAAGGTTGGAGTGACAAAGGAGTAAAGGCTGAGGTGGCTTAATGCTAAAGTGTAGAAGTCTCTTTGATGGTTGAGAATTGGGTTTTCAATCAAAAGGTATTGTGAGAAGGGGAGGGGGCAATGAAGGAGGGAATGAACTCGTGGACACCTACTGTTGATGCCTTGAAAAATGAACAACAATAGTAATGAATACTTGAATACTCAGTAATCATGAACGTCGCTTCGAGACCTGAAAACACAAAACACGATGAGGTCGGGATGCTCCCCGGGGGAGTCTCTGACGCTCAAGTTAGTAGTTATTTGGCATAGTATCAGTATGTGTGTCCAGTAGAACATACCTTGAAAAGTGACCACCAATGTCTATTTATAGTGGTGGGTTAATAAGAGAACATTAACACCTTGAAACGTTCCTCATAATGACTATAATGTTTCGTTATGATCTTAAATACATTAAGTGGGTTTTATTGCCCATGTCATATCAATTGCTCCTCACTCTTTTGTTTGGGTTCCCCGAAGATAAGAGTATGATGTTTTTCTTACAAGCGTCTGAAATGAGGGCTTTGCTGAAATTATTTTTCAATCTGGGGGTGCTTACTTATTTTCTCGTGAAGTTCACTCCCTTGTGAGGTTCAACATCTCCACCTCGCGGAGTTCATCATCTCCACCTCGCGGAGTTTGTCATCTCCTCAGGAATTTCATCTCTTTAGGAAGTTGACCTTCCCGTGAGGCTCAACATTCCCCACCTCGTGGAGTTCACCATATCCTCAGGAAGATTATTTCCTAAGGAAGTTCATCTTCTTAAGAAGATCATCTCTTTAGGAAGTTTGCCTCTCAGTGAGGCTCAACATCTCGACTTCACTCCGTGGAGTTTACCATTTCCTCAAGAAGTTCATCTCCTCATAATGTTCACGTTTCTTTAAGGCTCAACATCTTGACTTAACCTCGCGGAGTTCACCATATCCTCAAGAAGTTCATCTCTTCCGGAAGTTCATCTCCTCAAGAAGTTCACCTCTCTGTGAGGCTCAACATCTCGACCCCATTTCGCAGAATTCGCCATTCCCTCAGGAAGTTAATCTCCTCAGGAAGTTCACCTTCTCGTGAGGCTCAACATCTCAACCCCACCTCGCGGAGTTCAACATATCTTCAGGAAGTTCACCTCTACGTGAGGCTCAACATCTTGACTCCGCTTCGCGGAGTTCGCCATCTCTTTAGGAATTTCATCTCCTCAAGAAGTTCACTTGGTCATGAGGTTCAACATCTCGACCCCACCTCGTGGAGTTTGTCATCTCCTCAGGACATTCACCTTCTCGTGAGGTTCAACATTTTCTCGTGGAGTTCACCAACTCGTCGAGTGGAGTTCTTCGGAAAGTTATTCATTGCAACTCCACTTCATGAAGATCATCATCTTCACCATGCTAATGTTTGCCATCCACTCCACATCGTGCAGTTTGTCATCCTCATCATGCTGGTGTTTACGGATTTTCACTAGGTGATCGTGATGTGTTTTTTTCCTGCACAATTTGTATATATCGTTGCTCCCCAATCACATGTCCAAATGACTTATGAGCAAGTGATTTTGGTGGAGTCTTAATAGTAATAGTAGTTGATTCGTTTCTTGAGGACAAATTTAGACAAATTATTGTGTGCACTCATGACAATACCACTTTGGGTTTCACTTGTCATATGCCTCAGTGAATAAATTGTCGTGTGCATTCATGACAATACCACTTGGGGTTTCACTTGCCACACGTCTTAGCATTTTCCACTGCATGTTTTCTACAATGAACACCCTATTTCCCACAAGCTTCATACTCCATTGCCACATCGCAGCCTATCATTTCATTGTGTGTAGTGAGAGCTCAATTTCTCGCTACCTTTTCTACTCACTTTTCGTATTCGTCACGTGAGAGCTCGATTACTCGCAAGCATTTCTATTCACAGTTTAGTTGTTTGTAACATGATCTTAGTGGGTGCTTGAGTTTTAACAAGCCTTTCTACTCACACAGCTTTAACAACCTCTTATTCTTTACCATACACATAGATGGTTAGAGCCCAATTTCTTGTAACCTTTTCTACTCACGCTGCATTTTACCAGTTCTAAGACAGTTCGTTGTGCGTTGACGGTGAGAAGCCAATTCCTTGACTCATAACATGCCCGGTTACTTTTGGTTGCATAAGCCTAGTTTTTTGCAAGCTCTTTCATGTTTGTGTGGTCAAGCATCAAGTTCTCTTATTCTATTACTAGAAAGGATGTACTTGGTGGCTCGAACAAATAGATCGACCAAGGTCCTCGGCTGGTCTAGGGACAATGACTCCTGGAGTTGGACTGATCGTGTTCCCTGTAGTATTGTAGCTACAACTACTTCAGGTTGCGGATCATGAACTTCTAGAGTGGCTTTCCTGAATTTATCGACCTACTGTCGAATAGTCTCTTTCTCATTTTGTCTTACGCTCAACAAGTATGTGACATCCTTTTTCCTTTTGTTGTTGATGATGACGACGTTGATGAACTCTTTTCTCAACTAGTCGAAGCAAGAGAGTGAAGCCGCCTTCAGTCCATTCAACCATGAATAGGAATGCACTACATATGATAACATCCTCCCATCCATGGAGCATCATAATGGCATCATAGCTTTGCACGTACTCATGCGGATCCTCATTTCCTGAGAAAGTCGGCAACGAGGGCATCTTAAACTTTAGAGGTTGCGGCTTTCTCATGACCTCTTTTATGAATGGAGCTTTGGGTCTCTGCTCCTCCTCCTCCGTAGGAACCAACTTCTTTTGCTCGAGGACTTTCTCAATCATCCTCTTCATAGATGCTGCTTCTCAAAGAATCATCGAGAACTGGGGCTCCGCTTTAGCCTTTCTTGGTGGAACCCTACACTCTTCTTTGTAGGTACTTTCCACCACCTCCAGATAATTTCCCCTTCTGTTGACCAGAGCCTCAAGAATAGGAACATTGAAGTTATCTTTGTGAGATGAGGGATTTTGATGCTCAGGAAAATAAGCATCACGCCTTTCTGGTACTCCTCCACTCTGAGCACTTTGGGCATAAGCACACAACACGAGTGGAAGTTGCGCCTGAGGAAGGAACTACTGAAGCAAGGTTACCATCTCACCCAAGGCTTTCTGGTTCTCCTCGTTTTATCTCTTCAACGCCTTGTAGTCAGTAAATGGAATGGTTGGGATGGTCGTTCTCGAGGCTCTTTCTCCAGCACCAACTCTCTGTGCATCGTCCTTGGAATGCCCGACTTAGCTTGAAGGAACTTGCATCATGATGAATGAGTTAGTGTTGTCGGTAAGCTTTTTCTTGAATGTCGAAGAACAAGGTTTTTTGTTCAAGATTCTCACAGACGGCGCCAATTGTTGTTGCCTCGAAAAATGAACAACAATATTAATGAATACTTGAATACTCTAAAATCGTAAACGTCATCTCGATACCTGAAAACACAAAACACGATTAGGTCAGGATGCTCGTCGGGAGAGTCTCCGACGCTCAAGTCAGTAGTTATTTTGGCAGAGTATTGGTATGTGTATCCAGTAGAACGTATCTTGGCAAATGATCACCAATGTCTATTTATAGTGGTGGGTTGATAAAAGAACATTAACACCTCGAAACGTTCCTCATAATGATTGTAACGTTTCCATATAGAGCCATTTGGATTTGCAATGCCAAATTAAGAAAGGAAAAAAGACAACTTTTTTGAAAACATATATATATATATATGTGTGTGTGTGTGTGAGGGAGGCTCCACTTACTCCAAGAGTAAGTGGAGAGACTTACACTCAATCTTGACTCTTCATTTTACTGAAATCTAATAGCTACAAACTTCCCACCTCATCTAACTTAAAATATAAAAAATAACACATGTTAAAAATAAAAAATGCTTCTTCATCATAAAACAGAACCGTCTCTTCCTCACCACATCTCCATCGTCTCTATATAAGACACACAACCAACGTCAAAACAAAACCTCTAGTTGCACTGTGCTCATCACCGCCATCTTCTCAAGCTCTTCCTATAGTCGCCATCATCTCCTCTCGGCGCTTTCTATTTCCTGTTGCCAGCACAAGCCAATCAGGTTTATCACTCAACTAAATACATTCTTTCTTGTCAACATGGGTTGAGTTTGTAATTGTGTTTGGTCGTTTGTGGGCAAACAAAGATTTGATTTTGCAAAAGATTTATTTTTATTTTGTTGTTTTGGTGGTTTTGTCAGCAAAGAGGAAGAATGGACTCAGAAATTAATGATCTTATGCCTAATGGTTTAGAAATAATGTGTGAGACTGAGATCATTAGATCTAATTGTGATATTGTTGATGAGCAAATGAATATGGAACCTGTTATAGGAATGGAATTTGAGTTCCTTGAAAAGGTTAAAGAATTCTATAAATCATTTGCGATGAAGAAAGGTTTTTCTATATGAATTCGTTCAAGTAAACCAAAATCTTGTATATTTGTATTTTGTAGTGAAGGACAACAACATGAATTGAAAGGTTGTGCAGATGGAGGAAAAGGCAGTGACATGGTAACAGTTAAAAAAAAGTGTTCAACTATTCAAACTGGTTGTTAAGCATCACTTACGGTATCGAGGGGCAGTGTTGAGAGCAATTGGATTATAAAGAATTTCAATAATGATCATAATCATGTCATGGTAAGCCCTAAAAATGTATCCTATATGAGGTGTCACAAAAAAATGGGTGTTGCCACAAAGAGTTTGGTTGAGAAATTTCAGGAAAAAGGATTACCTACAGGTAAGGTTGCTGCAATTTTCAAAGATACAGACTCATATTTTTCAAGTAAAGACTGTTGGAATCATATTAGAACCTTACGAAGAAAAAAATTAGATATTGGAGATGCAGAAGCTGTTTTCAATCATTGTAAAAGGAAGCAAATTGAAAATTATATTTTTTTCTATGCAATAAAGTGTGATGATGATGCTCATATGGTTAATTTCTTTTGGGTGGATGCTAGATCAAGGTTAGCTTATCAACAATATGGAGATGTCGTTACTTTTGATACAACATACAAGACCAACAAATATTGTATGCCATTTGCTCCATTTGTTGGATTAAATAATCACTGTCAATCAATTTTATTTGGTTGTGCTTTGTTGCAAGATGAGTCAGAAAGATCTTTCATATGGTTGTTCGAAAATTGGCTTGAAGCAATAAACAGAAAGAAGTCAGTGTCAATCATATCTGATCAAGACTTAGCTATGAGAGCAGCCTTGAGAAAGGTACTTCCTGAAACTCGTCATCGTCTATGCTTGTGGCACATTTGAAAAAAAATATTTCCTAAAAAACTTGCACACATATATTATGCAAAATCTATTTTCAAGATAGAGCTGAAAAGATGCATTAGAGAATCAACAACCATTAGTGATTTTGAAGCAGATTGGCAACGTATAATGATCAACTATAACTTGGAAGAAAATGAATGGTTTGAAGGATTATAAAAGATTAGAGAATCATGGGTTCCAATTTATAATAGAGGCATTTTCTTTGCCGGGATGAATACTACTCAAAGAAGTGAGAATATAAATTCTTTTTTGATTCTTTCATGAATGCATCAACATCATTACAAGAATTTGTGTTGAAGTTCGAGAAAGCATTAGATAGTCGCTTAGAGGCAGAAAGAAAAGAGGACTATGAATCAAGAAACAAATCACGTATTTTGAGAATTGGGTCAAAACTTGAGGAGCATGCAACATCAATTTATTCAAGGAATATTTTTGGAAAATTTCAAGATGAGCTTGTGAAGATTAATAAATTTATAAACAAAAATTGGAAAAAAATGGGTCTCAATATGTTTATAAAATGAGTAGTTGTTATGACGCTCGAGATACATTCACTGTTGAAGTGAATCTAGACTCAACGGTAGCAAAATGTGGCTGCCAATTATTTGAATTTATGGGAATTTTGTACAGACACATTCTAGTAATCTTTCAATCGAAGAATATTGTTCAAATTCCCAATCATTTTATTTTGCAGCATTGGACTAAAGAGGCTAATAGAGGCATTGAAATTTGTGTTGGGACTAATTTCAATGGTGAAGACCATGATTTAAGAATTCTAAGAAGGATGCATGTGCAAAATCATATTAGTAAGTTGGTTGATCTTGCAGAAAGATCAAAAGATATATACAAGTTTATCATATCAGATTTGGTCAAAACTTATGAGGAAGCCATTGCAATGGAGAAAAATTTGCATGATGATGATGACTCGTTCCAAAAATGATAATAAATCAAGTGTATGAGGCCTCAGAATTGACTATTAGAGATCCATATGTGTCTCAAACAAAGGAGAGAAAGAAGGATGTTGAAAAAGAGACACAAAATAGTAGATTCAAAAGCGGACTGGAAATGTCGATTAAAAAATCAATCACAAAAAGGAGATCACGTCAGCTATGCAGGAAGCATGGTCACAACCATCAAAGTTGCAAAAGCAAGATAGATTTGAATGTATGACAATAGATTATCAATATAGTTTTTTTCGTCTATGTTCTTGTATGTAACATTACAATCTACATTAACTCGATTTTTCTTCTTCTTTGTTTTTGTCAGGTATGCTCTGTGTCAAGCATTGGAGAACAAGATTTATAGAAAGAGAAATGACTTTTGGTTTAGTTAGCAAATGATCTGCGATGGAAGCAAGTTTGCATGAAGATGATGAAGATACCGTGTCAATTTTGATAGATAAGCAAGTGAATGATGTCTCAGACATAATTATTATAGACGCACAACAGCAAACTGACTTTTTTAATTTTGGTTTCTAAAGGTACTTATTCTTGCCAAATAATATATATGATGATTGATAAAAACAATATAAAAAATTTAAATTGTGTAAGCGTTTATAAGACAAGAAAGTGTCACTTATTGGACATTTTAATTATATATCATTCATATAAATTTTATTACAATCATCAAAATGAAAATATTTTATATATAGTAAGGTAATTCTTTAACCAAAGAAAAATTTAATTCTTTGATCAAAGTTGAATAATTAGTAAAGTGTGGCATTGAGGTATTTTTATGAAAGAAGGGGTAGTAACATGTATATATTGATTTTTTAAAGTAAAAAACATGTAAGTTGCAGAAACATTAAGAGTATTTGCACTCACTTCAATTAAATATGTAGAAACACTATCTTAATTAAATACATAATCAACTTAAAATTAATTTATTGACTCAAATTTTACTAATTGCTCCATTAAACATGTTATAGATAAGTTTACTAAAAATTAAACCGGACTTGAATTTAATCTTAAACTTAAAATATTTTACTAATTGGGTATTTTCAATATCATTCATTAAAATTTCATTGCAATCATCAAAGGGAATGTTTTATAAATACTAAGTTAATTCTTTGACTAATGAAAAATTTAATTCTTTGACCAAATTTTTCAAAAATCGAGTTTTCCAATGACGTCAATTAATGTAATTCAAATCTAATAGTTACAAGTTCGACGAATGAGTTCAACTAAATAATTCATTAATGTCACGACTCATTCCCGGGACCATGACCGGCGTACGAGGTAAACCGTCTATAGGAGTCCGGCCCATCCCACACAAGCCTCCATAGTACAAAACTCTACCCAAACATCATATTTAAAGAAATATAAAAAACAAATAAAATGTATAATATTTGTTTATTAAAAACAAAACATATATAATATTATGTGCGGAAATTATTTCAAATTAAAACATTTGAAATGTCAGAAATAATAACAGAAACATAACACATCCCACAGGAACCCGGTGTGGAGCATCTAACAAATCATACAAATGGGCCCGATCAAAATGGCACTGACCGCCACATCAAAATCCCTCACTGAGCATGAAAAGCCAAAGAACATAATTTCTCCGAGTCACCTACAAGATGATAATAACAGGGACAAAACAAACAAAGAAAAATGGTCAAACCCTGTGAATGAGGGACAATACTCCAGATCGCCTCATACGTGCCTCACAAAGACTAGTTTGAAAACCATTTGAAAACTAACACATGCGGTATACGACAAGTATACATATATATACACTATATACATAGTATGGTTTCCACGAAAACATTTCGAAATCGTTTGCAACCAAAACAAACAGCATACACGAAATCTTTCTGGAATTAAACCAGAATCTTTAAAGAATCTTTCCAAAACTTATTAAAACTGTCATGCTTTCCAAAATCAAAGCAAAAACTTTTTAAAACTATTTTATCTTATCGAAACTTTCAAAACAAAACCCTTTCAAGTTGTACTAAATATTTCAGAATTCTAAAACCGTTTTACCGAAAATTCTTATCAAAATTCAAAACTTTGTCACGTAGGCCTTATTTTCCAGAATATTTTCAAAATAGTTAAAGCTCAAATGTTTTAAAACCCAAACAAGATTCTTTTGAAAACCTTTTTTTCTTAACAAATGTTTCAAACAAAACATCTTAAGATGAACCAAAACTTTCGAAAACCATTTCTAGTTTTTATCAAAACCTCATAAT
>CAODLS010439644.1:0-11979 GCA_948243855.1 Flueggea neowawraea | reverse complement strand
GGCGGTCAGTAATTCGGAGTTTGAAAGCTCGGCATTCAGGTGAGTGGATTGCAGCTTTAGACACATAGGTTGTGTCTCTTCTAATTATATATTTTTGTTGTGCTATCATCATAGCATGTAAAGTGGAATAATTAAAGGATTGAAAATCCTAAAATCTGGTATATATGAGGACTTGTTTGTTATTGAATGGTTTTTTGGGAAACCATTTGGATTTTGGAAAAAGAGTAGTTGTACTCTGTTTTGAAAGATTTTGAGTTTTGGCGAAAGATGAATTATTTTTGAAATAATATAATTTGATTATATTATATTTTGGTATATTTCGAAAATGAATACTGAAATTCGTTTTTTTAAACAATTGACTATTTGCATGTTTGGTTTTGCAAATCATGCCATTATGAATTTGATAAATATTTTGGAAACCATACTTTTATGAAAGTATGTTGGAACTTGATATATAAGTTGTGTCTTATATATCCTTTGGTTTTGAGACACCCAGTAATATGACTGTTTGTGATTTGTTTTGATATACCTAGTCTCATGACCGTTTGTTATTTGATTTAAATATACTACGTATATGTTTTGGAAATGGAACACCTCTGCTACAAGGCATGTAGCCTTTGGTATATCAATGAGTGAGACAACTCAGATACCAGGGGTGTCAGTAGTCATGTTGCTTGACGAGACACATGATTTGATATTGATAGAGGTGGGTCCTTATCACACTATGACTGGTCCACACTTTTCGTGATTGGTGGCAGAGTCCACATCATGCTTGTTTATGTATAGTGATTGGTGGTGGAGTCCACATCACGCTTGCTTTAGTCTCGGATCTGCGTTATATGTTTTTGACTCTAGTATTTATGGAATACGTTTTGATTTTTAATGGTGGTGGGGCAAACCTTAACTAATTGCGATGGTGGGGCAAACCTCATGAGTTGAGTCTAGCGAATCCCACATCTGTAGATTGAGTATAGGCGAATCTCACACTGATAAGATATGCTTTTGAAAATAATACTATTAGTATTATGATGCTTACAAGGCAAAGTTTTGATTATGAGGTTTTGATAAGAACTACAAAGGTTTTGAGTTCACGTTTTGCTTTGTTATTGAAAGCGCATTGGTTTTGAAAGATTTTAGAAATATTCATGAAAGTTTTTGATAAACTCATGAATGATTTCTTGTATGCTGTTTGTTTGATTGCGAACGATTTCGAAATAATTTTCGAAAGGCTATTTTGGTATAGCGTGTATATATATGTATATGTTGAATATATTTGCATGTGGTATTTTCGAACTGTTTTCAAAACAGTTTTTGTGAGGCACATATGAGGCAATCAGAGTGTTTTTCCTCACTAGGTTGAACCCCTTTTCTTTGTTTGTTTTGTTCCCTGTTTATTATCATCTTACAGGTGACTGTTGAGGATTATGGTCGTTGATATTTGATGCTCAATGAGGTATCTTGACGTTGCAATCAGCGCCCTTTTGATCGGGTCTCGTTAGTATGATTAATAGAAACTCCACACCGAATTTTAAGTGGGTTTTGTTTTAGTTTTTATTATTATATTTTTTGTATTTCAAATGTTTAATTTGAAATTATTTCTGCACAAATTTATATTATTTTTTATTTTAATAAATGATGTTTAAATTTTTAATTAATTTTTAGTCATATTTTCATATTTTATTAAATATGATTTTGAGTAATAGTTATGTATATAGAGACTTATGAGAGATGAGTTGAACTCTCATAAACGATTCACCTCGTATGTCGATCATAGTCTCGGAAATAGGTCGTGACAGGTTGGATGGTTGATCTCAAATCCCTGGTTTGAAGCAATGTTCCAGTTACCAGTTTCTGTCAAAGGGACTATGCTGCCAGCTTGATCTCTTAAGTGAGGTGGCACATACTTCGCAATAAGAGTAGGAATTGTTACTCGTAACATCTGATGAGATTGGATAGCCACCAGGTAGAGGCGTGTTTCGAGGCAAATCAGAAGGCTTGTCAAGAGGCTTGCTTCCATAAGATTTGCCTTGGTACAGGAGTTGCCTAAAGGGTGAGTCATAATCCCCTAAGCCATCATATCCCATAGACTTGTCAGATTTTACGGCATGGTCCGTCTTCCAGGATTTTCTACCTCACGGTCCGCCTAAATGAGGTCACGCTCCTCCCTCTAGCCATGCCTTCCACCACGCCATGAGAAAACTTTATTGTGAGGCGTCAGGCGAAGCCACGGACCGTACAAATATTTTGATTTTCCATCTCGGACCCATGTAGTTGGATCTTTTTGGGAGCATTCTTTGCTTGTGTGGGAAATTCTCCCACAAGTATAGCAAAAATCTCCCAACAAGTGAGATATCATGACATCTTGATTCTCAAATATCCCTTGTAGACTATGTGCTGTTTAGCCGAGAAATCCACCTCCAGGAACCTTCAGAATAAAGACCCAATCTTCCTTGCACTGTCTTCAGTCATATGATATAATGGTAATCCTTTAATCCTAACCCATAGAGGAAACGACTGAAAACGCACCTGTTCCAAAGGGATATCAGGTTTCCATTCTTTGAGAAGAAGCAGCTTACTTTGGACAAACCGTGGAGCACTCGATAACACACCCTCTTATCAGTCTTTGTATCAAAACGAAACATATAGACCCATTTCATTAAGTTGAACATAAAAATTTTTGATAATTTTCCAAGCAGCCGAAAGGATACTGTATATGGTGTCTTCACTAGGTGGATACTCTGTATGCACTTTGCTCACCAAGGCATTCTTTACGAATGTGGCAACATTGGCTAAATCAAGCTGAAGGGAGAGGACAGGAGTGTTGAAGAGGTTTGCAGTTTGGTCAGTCAAACTATCAATATCTTTAGCATTAATAGTTGGGTGCTCCATACATATGGAAATTGAACTGTATGAAATAAATTCTACGGGAGAGAAGGAAGGTGAAAATGAGAGCAGGGAAGAGCCGCAGACTAGTAATTAAAATGGAAGTGAGTAGAAAGGCAGTAAGTAATTGCAAACGAAGGTATAGAGGCAAGGAAAATAACAAAGCAAGACGGGGCTAGATCAAGAAAGGATACATAAGAGGAGAGATTTTTAATAATTATAAATCTATTAACTATTTAAAATAATTTATAATTATCTCGACAAAAAATATAAACTTTATTTGTTTCAAAAATTTCTTATTTTTATTTTTTTATTATTTAGGTTCAAATTTTATTTATTTTACAGATTTTATTTTATGTTATTTCAAATATAAATCATATCATCATAATTATAAATCTGTTATTTTAAAATGTATAAAGTAAATAATTTTTTTTGAATTAATTAAAAATTATATCTTATTTTAATTTGAGTTATCACGACAGGATTTTTTAAAAAGATAGATAACTAGATAAAATTTTTAATGAACTTAATGTTATCTGATACAGTCTTTTTCTGTTGTTTCAAGTTTTTTGACTATAATTTCCTCATCAATATATGAAGCTTAATAACAAAAAATATAGCAGCATTGATCGGCTCAAGTTAGATAAGTTTTACTTGTTGATTAGGAGATTTTTGTACTTCGTTTCGTTTTGTTGAAGAAGAATGGTGGAGATTTGAAATTGTTGGGTGTTGTTACCGGGGTTTTGAAGGACAAAGGTTTTTAGAGTTGATGATAGGGTTCAAGATAAAGATGTTTGTCACGGCTCATTTTTTGACTATAATTGATATATGAGACAGACTGTTTATGAGAGTGTAGCACATCTCGCACAAGTATCAAAGAATCAGAAACTCTATCCAATTATTTATTTATTAAAATATTTTTAAACAAAACTCATTTATAAGAAATCATATAAATATATGAAAATAATATATATGTGTAACAGAATATGATATATATATATATATATATGAAATTAAATACAAAGTGTATGAAATGCAGTTTGAAAAAATTTAAAAGATAAAATATAACCCTAGTAACCCAACAACATTCCGGTCAAAAAAACGTCACTAACCAAATAAATATACGAATCACTGAACGGAGATGTCAAACGGTTGCTGAGTAAAAATGTCAATTTGTAAGATAGAAACAGGATAAACAACGAAAAAAAAGGGGTCAGAACCCAATAAGGGACAACACTCCAGAATACCTCATATGTGTCTCACAAAGATTGTTTTGAAAACAGTTCAAAAATATCACACATAGGTATAAGTAGGTATATATACATATACACACTACATACATAGTAAGGTTTTAAAGAAACATTTTGAAAACGTTTGAAGACAAAGCAAGCACATGTATTCGGGCAAAACGATACTAATAGTATCATAATAAAAAAACAAAGTATACGTAATATCAAAAATCTCATAGTCAAAAACAGAGTATAAGCGATATGTGACCAAACATAACCATAGTGTGGTTTGCACTACTCCATCAACTATATAATAAATGTGGACTCTGCCACTAAACAAAAACAAATCATGTGTCGGTCGGGGACACATGACTACCGACAATCATAGTAACTGGTCAATATTAAAGTATTGGTGCAACAAATGCCACATACCCCGTAGCATATGCGTCCTATATCAAAACAAAATCGTACTAGTATAGTATTAAAAATATAGGTATGCATATTAGAGTCAAAAATAGAGAGGAGATATATAATATATATATCAAATTTCAAAAACATATACTAATTATTAAAACACATAACTAATTTATTAATTAGGTCAAGCTTTATATTAGTCTAATTTCAAATATATGCCAAGCACAACAAAAATAGATACAATTTCGAGACAGAGCCTATGTTTCTTAAGCTATCATCTACTCACTTAGATGTCCAAACTCTAACGGTCAAGCACCACTGTCGGGGGGCTGATCTCACTGGTAGGAATAAGAAGCTGAAACAAAGATATCATAAACAAAACATATTAAAAAAAAAAGTAAGCGGGATATTGGTACTGTTGCTGTACCGAAATGCTTGCACATGCATATGCAAACTCAGACGTTTAAACAATTCCCAAAAATTCCTAAAAATTATTTATAACCCAAGACTAATATATATATATCACAAAATTACACCTCGGTGTAAAATTACACTTTGGACCCCAAGCTTCAAAAAATTACCAATTATACCCCAAAATATATAATTCCACAAATTGTCCCAAAAATTCCAAAATTATTATCGAAACCTCAAAATATTCATATGTGCCCAAATAAATCTCCAAATATACACAAATTAATAATTTAGTCCCAAAATGCAAAAGATTGGTTCTAGTCCCTCATGACAAATTACCATTTAGTCCAATTTTCGATCCTCTCGATTTCTATCGATTTCGGTCATGCCATACACCTCTTAGCATCCTCTAGGACACAAATCAAGCACCCAATAGCATCAAACAACACAAAATTCATCAATTTTCATCAAAAACCCGTCACAAATCCTACCTCTCAATATAACACCTACAATTCTTCAAAATATGTTTGTTTTCTTGCATTTCTAATACCCACAATCATTATTCTATCAAAACTCCTTTCAAAACCTTTAAGAAACACATCAAAAAATCTCCAAATAGACCACACAAGCCACAAATTCATATTTATCCACACCTATGTCAAGAATCACAAAAAATCATTCCAAGCAACCTAGTTCATGCATTCCTGGCCTAGAACCCATCACCCTTAACTCCTCATTGCAGCAAAATCAACAAGAAATCACAACCCTAGCTCCAAAATCGTCACCTAACAATCCTCACAACAATCAAAGAAACTCACCACCAAATATGAGAAATCAACAAAGGGAAAATGAAACCTCACCTCTAGATTGTAAGGAGGACGGATGGAGAGAAAGAGAGAGTGATTTCGGACGGATTTTGGGTGAGAAATGGCAAAAGAATGCAAGTGTAGCCGAAAGAGAGAAGGATGACCAATTTATAAGCAAACCCAAGCAAAACGACAACGTTTTGGCAATGCACCGTGCCTTTTTTTTCAAGACATTGACAGAGACACGACCATGTCTTTGCCCGTGTAGCTGCCTAGAACCAAGAACATAGACAACACACACGCACACGGGTAATGTCATGTTGGACATGACCGAAAATGCACGGCTTGGCTTGTTTCGGACACAAACATAAATACACGACCGTGTCCGTGTCCGTGCAAGCCCAAGACACCATTTTCCTCACCGAAACACGTCGTTTGATCGGACAATCATGCAATATGATCAAAGAGGCAAAAATCAATCTAAATCCATCAATTATCAATGCTTAAAACACTAATTTCATGAGTTTCACTCCAAATCAAAAACCAAAATTGACTTACCACCTTCGAATACTATCAAAAAGAGTTAGATATTACAGTGTGCATCCCAAAATGACGTGGAGGATGAGAATATTGCTTTACCAAATGGAGCACTAACAACCAATTTCTTTGGAGAGTTGATATTGTTTGTTCATAATTGGTTTTAGATCACTAGATCAACTTTTTTATTGTTAATTGATTTTTTGTAATTTATATGAACAATTTTTTCAATATTCTGTACATCATGTAACACAAATTACAACTGTGCTAGGCTCTTATTCTTTTTATCTAAGACATTATTTTAATTTTTATGTAATCATCTAGATTTAATTCTATATTCTTATGATCTTAATAATTAAATTTTTTAGTTTTTTATTTATCTACCACATTAATTTTTTATTAATTATATGCACAATTGTCCTTAACTTTTGTACAAGATTATCTTTGTTTGTCAATTGAATTTTTAATTTTTGTTATATCGATACTTTCATATTCAATTTGTATAATTTATTAAGGAATTTAACTTTAAAATAGTAAAAATTGGATAAATATTTTATAATATTAAAAGTATGATTATAAAAGAAAATTGGTCATAACTAGTTTGTAAAATAGGTCATACCGTGGAAAAGAATGGCTAAAAACCCAAAAAGTGATATTTTCAAATACTCCTATCTCTAAGTAACTCGAAGACAAAAGTGTAGAGCTATTTCTATGGAATAGATCCCCTAAATTCAATAAAAGTCAAAGTTTATAGCCTAGTCAAAAGGCTCAATAAGAAAAGCCCACTGTTGGTGTGACAATCTTTTTAAAAGATACCCCACAAGTGAAAATTACCGCTGCATGATCTTTTTATAAGATATTACAATAATACAGTTCTTTTCGAATGAAATACATCTTAATAAATCTATTTGCAGTTGGAAACAAAATTTGATATTAATATCTGGAATAAACAGCCAATCTTTTAAAAAGACAGAAGTGGCGCCTTTGTAAGGATGAGAGAAGTGGTGCCTTTTCATTTTAAAACTGCCATATATTTATCTGCAAGTTTAATTTTGCAAAATTCAAATTGAAATTTATCCTTCTATCTTTCTTCGGCTTAGTTGAGATTTTTCAGAGTGCAACCACCACCTATTTGTAATCCAAAACGTATCAACCTCTCATATTAAGAAATTACAGACTTTACATCAACGCAGAAGGTACTGCACTTTGACGATTCACGCATACTATACACATTCGTCAGGAACAAATGGATGACATACCAGTAATCATTCACTATGACAAATACGAAGGATATGGTGTGCGTGGTATGATGATACCAACAGATTGCAGTTACGATCAAATGGTTGAGATGACGATTGATGAATTGAAGGTCTATGCAATGACTTCAACAGTTCGTTTGCAATACTAAATCAAACAGGGATACGTTCCAACAAACATAGACAATGAATTAAGCTGGAGGTTCTACAAGGCTGTCAAAGAAAGAGAATTAGACGTTGCTGCATTTCCGCTTTGTGTAACAATCAACAGGAGAAACGATATGTGCAAATATTCGACTGATATTGATGGGATATTGACTGATACATGTGAAGGCATGATCAATCGACCAAATTTGAATGGCAATATCCCCCAATATTTTTTTCAATATTTTTTTCAATATTACCACGTGGTAGTGTCCAATTACATACAAAATATTGCAAATGCAACAATTGAAGAAATTGAAGAGGAGGAAACGGGGGTGGAGGCCTATCACACTGCAGTAATAAGCAACCCAACGCACGAAGCAATTGAGGATGGACGTGTCTTCTTAGACAAAGAAACACTGAAGACATCGTTGGTCATTTACTCAATCAAAAATCACTACCAATATAAGATCCGGAATTCATGCAGCAAGAGGAATGAAGTGTTTTGTGTTCATGAAGACTGTAAATGGAGGTTCATATGATCAGAAATGGGTGCAACAAATCTGTGGAAAATACGAACATTCATGAACAAGCACAAATGCCCATTGGAAATTCGTATGTTTAATTGCTGCCAAGTAACTGAAAATTTCATAAGCAGAATAATAAAATCAAATTTTTGCAATCCTAGAAGATCGTACACAAGAGGTGATGTTGTTGAAGACATGCAAAAAGATTACGGATTGGAGATCAGGAACATGAAAGCATATAGAGCAATTGGAAAAGCTTTGGAAAATGTTCGAGGCAATCCAACTGAGTCTTACCAAGAACTCCCCAGTTCCTTACACATGATTAAAGATACAAATCCAGGCCCATTTGTTGACCTTTTTGTAAAGTGAAAATATAGAGGTACTCTCATTACAGCTTGCTTTCAAGATGCATGTGAAAAAATATTTCCATTGGCTTTTGCGGTTGTGGACTCAGAGAACAATGCATCATGGCAATGGTTTTTTGAGAAATTCAAACAAAGCTATGGCACTAGAGAAGGGATGTGCATAGTCTCTGATAGGTATGTCAGTGTTGAGAGAGCATCTACACTAGTGTACCTTGAAGCTTCACATTGTGTGTGCATGTACCACCTCTTTAATAATTTAATTTTTAGGTACAAACATGCAAAGGAGATAAGACAATTCTTTTTTGGAGCTACAAAGGCCTACATAGAAGAGGAATTCAACTTCAATATAGGAAGTTAAACAAGATCAGTAAGGGAATTAGACCATATCTGGAATGCATTGGGCTATAAAAATGGTCAAGATTCCATGCCAAGCACAATCGAGGCACAATAATGACATCTAACAATGCTGAATCCATAAATGCTGCAGTGAACCGTGCAAGGGAAACGCCAGTTGCTGCAATGGTGAACTACTTGGTGGCAATGTTCAAGCTTGGACATATAGCCACAGAAAGGAAGCAATCTGGACAAGAACAAAGTTGACTTTTCCACATGAGGACACACTCATAGTGAATTACTTTGCAGCTTCTTTGATGGAGGTGAACTTTTGTTTTACATTATTTGATATTTTAATTTTCTAAAAAAATTAGTATCTTTCATTTCAATTCGCTTTGATTTTAGCAGTATATTCAAAGAATATTTTTGCATGTAGTAAAAACTTTCTTTTTGCATGGCACAGTACTTGTGTTTATGTTGTTAATATATGGAGACAATGTTATTTTGTTAAGAAGAACGTTAATACTATGATGAAAATTTTTCTTTGCACTGTTTACAGGTGAAACCAACTAATGACGAACTGTACTCAGTCATTGACAAAAATAAAACCTCTATTGTTGATTTGATTAATAGATCGTGCACCTGCAACAAATTTCAGGTAAACGAATTCCCATGTGCACACGCTATAGCAGCATTGAAAAAGAATAACAGGGATGCATATGAATATTGCTCACCGTACTACACAAATGCAAATATGTTGGCTGTTTATGCTGGAATAATTTATCCGCTAGGAGACAAAAGCACTTGGAATATCCCAGAGATGGTAAAGACCTAGATTGTCTCCACCAGTAAGACCAAATCCTGGACGCCCAAAGAAAGACGTTTGAAAGGTACAGTGGAAAGAAGAGCGAAATCACGGTGTGGACAGTGTAAAGATACTAGTCACAACCGAAGGACATGTGGAGGAGTTAGGAAGAAGCAATGATGTATTTTCATTCATGATTAAACTGATGCATTAGACCTCTCTCGAATTGTCCGATAACTTTGTCCATTTTGTGTTCCAATTCATTTTGCCTATGCAAAACAGCATTAAGTAACTGACGCACACCAACCATGCTCGTTGCTTCATCGATAGTATCAGCATTAATATTATTCTTCATTTATCATTTTGATTTTCAACTAGTGAAGGAACTTTTGTTGACTCACTAAGCCCTGATGTCTTGTTCTTATCGTTCATAAACAAACCATTCAAATGAAGTTTTTGTCTTTCCTCCAACGTTGGTGTTATGTTCTTCAACTTTAACTGCATTGGAAAATAAGAATCATATATTTGTGAAAAATTAATAAAAGTAACTTAAAAAACAATCTAGTTTTGAGGAATTAATAAATAAATAAAAACTATGATTATAAATCTTGATGTGAAATATAACTTGAATCAAATAGGTAAAATATGTGCAAAAAGTTCAATTTAGATGATTTGTATTTTATAAAATTGACAAATTATTATATTCTTATAGTTATGAACATTAATTGCCACAAAGAAATACATTTTCCAAAATAGGTATTATAAAGTAATAAATTTACAATCAAATTGATTGTCTTAGTAAAATGTGTTTTGGTTACTAAAATTGTTAAAAATTCAACTAAAAATGAATGTATTGTTTTAGTTTGTAGAATATTAATTGTTTGCTTTGTTGATATGTTTAAATAATTACTTTTTTCACAATCTGACATTTATTGATTATGCAATAAATAATTAATTTATTTAATAAACATTTCGACTATTTTTCTTTACATGTTTTAAATTTCCGAGCATATTGTAACCCTCAATATCTAAAAAAATTATTGTTAAAAAACCCAAAAAAATACATAAAAGATCAAAATGACAAATTTTCATGTAAAGAATACATTAAACTATTTTCTATCATATCAGTCTTTATCTCTCATAACCTATTTTCTATCATGGTCAAATACATGTGATGACTTTGAAGTCAAAACAACTAGGTGGAATATTGTCATCTGTGATAAAGAAGATAATTCATGCAATTTTACAAATAATGTTGTATATAAAAATGTTTTCGAAAACATATAGTCACAATATAAAAAATGCACTAAACTGTTAAAAATATTTTTATTTTAATTAATAAAATAATTTAGTTGCTTAAAAGTTTCTACTACATTGTGCGAGAGTCGTGCTAGTATAGATGAAATTCGATTCACTACTAGAGTTAGTTGCTCACAAAAAGTGATTGCTCAGTCCCTTTTGTGACAATTTTGTTAGGAAATTAGGCAATAGAAGAAAATGCGGAATAACAAAAAGTAATCACACAAGAACGCAAGATTTACGTGGTTTGATCAATTCGATATACGTCCACAGGCAGAGAGCTAGTAATTCTATTATTAAGAGTCAAAACTAGCCAAAGGCATACAAGAATTATCCTAAACCACCTATTTATAGCTTACAATGATAACCTAATCAAAATAGGTCAAAGAAACCCTAATGAAACCTTGCTGAACTTGAATTATCTATCCACAGACAAAGCTTGCAAAAAAACGTGTGCCTAAATAGTTAAGACACGACCTGCATCTTCTAATTCCAACATGTGAATTTTGTCTTTATTCACCACCATGTTTCTTCAACCATGCCGTAACCTGCCAATTCAATTTCCACCAATCATATTCCTTCATTCATGTTTCCTCTGATCATCTAACACTATCATGGCTTCAATTCTTTATTCAAGAAAATACAATTCAATTTTAACAATTCTCCACCTTGATGTGAATTTTCTTTCCCCGTCCAACTCTGAATCTCGAATCACTCATCTGCCACACCACCCAGAAGGGCCTCAAGTCCTGCAACAACGAACCAAGTCTAACCCAGACTTGCCATCACTAGCTAGCTTTCCATCCACTCCTAACAACACAACACTATGCATATTTCATGTGTCTTCTAGTGACTTCTTTTGAAAATCACCAACACAATTACCATGCTCTGGTTCATTTGTTGTTAGCCTTCGTGAATCAACCTGATTGATCTTTGTCTGTTATAGAGTCTCAATTACAAACTCCACTCG
>CAODLS010439602.1:0-12971 GCA_948243855.1 Flueggea neowawraea | reverse complement strand
CGTAGAACATGATCATCCCACAGAGCTCATACTAGTCTTAGTTTATTTCTAATCTCGTGGTTATAATCGACTAGGGATGTTTAGAATGAAATTCTTTATCACTTCCAGGTTCTACTATCAAGGTCCTCAACCTTGATAACTCAAGTGTCGAATATTCATTCATGGACATTTTATCAACCATATATGCATAAAAAATAAATGAATGATAAAAAATAATGCCTCATATTTTTATTTCCAAAATAAAAGGTACATATACAATGAATTGGGGCTAGGGCTTACACTAACAAATTTCCTTTCTTTGAGGATCCTTCAATTGGAATGTTGGTAAATTGAAGTTCTTTACTTTATCCAACATCCAATATAGCACTACATTTGCAAAGTTAATTGGTTTCCCAGTCATCAATAAGTAAGTGATTATCAGATCTTGACCTGTGAATGGTGAATGAGTATATGACTTTGGTTGGATTATCTTTGTGGCATTAAAACAGAATAATACAGAAATTAGGGTTTACTGATTGTAGGGTTTCGAATTTGGGGAAATATGATTGATTTTGAGTGAGAGAGTGTTAGATAGCAATTGGGTTCTCGATTCTGAGTGAGAGAGTTTCGATTTTGTGTGGAGAGGACAAAGCAGGAATGAAGTTAGGTTTAGAAATTTGTTTTTGAGAAAAGAGAGGGAACTTACGAATTTTGGGTTTTTAGAGCGAGTAAGATATACTACGCGCATAATACTGCATTGTATGCACATAAATAATCAGTTTGTGAAAACTTATGTGCTTAAAATACCCATCTATGCACATAAACGAGGTTTAAACAAAATCTGGTTGATTCTACCTCAAAATTTCATAAAGCTTTATGCGCACAATATATGCTTTACGCTCATAAAAAAGGGCTTGAAAGAAATCTGGTTGGTTCTGTTTCAAAATGACATGAAGACTTATGGGCCCAATAACTGATGCTACGTGCACAAAAGAGACAAAATGGCATTTATGTGCTTTCTTCACATACTACGCACACTAATCCATATCCAACTTGGACACAATGTGCCTTAAGCACTTTCCACATGACCATTCATCTTAGTATTATGTACATTATATGCCATCTTACGTACGTACTACATGCACCTCGGAACCACTGCAACTGCCTCATGTAGTACATTCCTTATATACATATAATGCGCATAGAACCAACATACCTGATACTCATAATAATTTCTTCTTGCATTACACGCACAGTACACCATGTAGCGTGCACAGTGTAAACCCAGAAGGCTTTCAGTGATTACCTATGACTATCTAAGTGCACAACATACAACACTAACACACACAATATCCAACACTTACGAATTCAGACATATCAAACCCAGTATTACGTGCATTATACCTTTTATTAAGTGCACAGTAGACTTACAGAAATCAAATATTAGAAATATGACCCTTCCATCCTTAGTGATTTCATTTGCACATTGATCACTTTGATGTATATGTATGAACGAGTGCATATGAACACCAAATGTCATAAAAATAATCAATTAAAATTCATTCAAGTCACATATACCAATGCGAGTACGAATTGAAGCAAATTATTTTTCATCAAGAGGTTTTGTCAAAATATCAGTAAGATGATCAGTTGATGCAACAAATTCAAGTTCAATATCTCCTTTGATAACATGATCACGAATAAAATGATGTTTTATATCTATATACTTTGTCATAGAGTGATGTATTGGGTTTTTAGAAATATTAATAGCACTGGTGTTATCACACTTAATTGGAACATTTGAAAATACAATTCCAAAGTCCAAAAGTTGTTGCTTGATCCACAAAATTTGAGCTACACAACTGTCAGCTGCTACATATTCAGATTCAAGAGTGGATAATGCAACACAATTCTGCTTCTTTTAGAACAAAGACACTTGTGAACTACCTAAGAATTGGCAAGTGCCCGAAGTGTTTTTCCTATCTAATTGGCTTCCTATATGATCAACATCACTATAGCCAACTAAATCAAATTAATCATTTTTGGGATACCACAAGCCTACATTCTTGGTACTAATCAAATATCTGAAAATTCTTTTAACAACACTTAAATGAGATTCTTTAGGACAAGACTAAAATCATGCAAACAAGCAAACACTAAACATTATATATGGCCTTCTAGCAGTAAAATGGAGGAGAGATCCAATCATATCTCTGTATAGATTTTCATCTACTCTTTTGCCTTACTCATCCTTGGTGAGTTTGGTAGTAGTGCTCATAGGAGTTGGTGAAGATTTGGCACCTTCCATTACATACTTCTTAAGCATATCATTGATATACTTACTTTGATTTATGAAAATGCCTTCCTTTAATTGCTTGATTTGCAATCCAAGAAAGTGATTTAGCTCTCCCATCATACTCATCTCAAACTCCTTTTGCATTAACTTGGAAAACTCATCATACAAAGATTCATTAGTAGCATCAAATATTATGTAATCAACATATATTTACACTAAAAGTAAATTGTCATATTTATGCAAAGAAAATAAAGTATTATCTACTTTACCTCTACGAAATCTATTATTCAACAAGAACTGACTTAACCTTTCATACCATACTCTAAGAGCTTGCTTTAGTCCATATAGAGGCTTATTTAGCTTGTAGACATGATTTGGATAATGAGGGTCAACAAATCCAGGAGGTTGTTCCACATACACTTCTTCTTTGATGTATCCATTCAAGAAAACACTCTTTATATCCATTTGCAACAACTTGAAGTTCTTGTAGCAGGCATAAGCACAAACAATTCTTATAGCCTCCAATCTTGCTACCGTTACAAAAGATTCCTCAAAGTCTATGCCTTCTTCTTGTAAGTATCTTTGAGCCACCAATCTTGATTTGCTTATGACCACTTTTCTTTCTCCATGCTCTTTATTTCTGAACACCCATTTGGTTCCTATAACCATGACTCCATCCGATCTTGGAACTAGTTCCCACGCTTGATTTTTTTCAAATTGGTTAAGTTCTGCTTGCTTGGATAGGATCCAATACTCATCTTCAAGTGCATTGTCAACCTTCTTTGGCATAATTTGAGATATAAATACAAAGTTTGCAGCTTGTTGCAGAGCACTTCTAATTGTAATTCCTTTTGAAGTATCTCCAATGATAAGATCTTTTGGATGTGATTTGTCATATTTCTATTCTCTAGGTAATTCTTTTGGCTCTTCAATTTTTTTGATCATCATTGTCGTTTTGTGTTGAATCATTATCCTTGTCTTTCAACTCTAAATTCTTTATATTGTCTCCAATACCTATGTCATCATCATCATCAACAATACAAGAATGAGAGTTGTTAGTTTCATAAAAAAATGACATGAATTGACTCTTCAACTTTCTCAAGTCTTTTGTTAAAGACTCTATATGCCTTGCTAATAGATGAATAGCTAAGGAAAATACCCTTATCAGATTTAGCATCAAACTTTCCTAAGGCTTCCTTTCCATTATTGTGAACAAAAAATTTACATCCAAATGTATAAAAATATGATATGTTGGGTTGCCTACCCTTCCACAACTCATAAGGGATGTTTTTGAGTATGGAACAAATGTATGCCCTATTCACTACATAGCATGTAGTATGGACCACCTCGGCCCAAAAAATACTTGGGGAGGTTGTTCTCATTAAGCATGAGCCTAGCCATTTCTTGCAAAGTCATATTCTTTTTCTTAACAACACCATTTTGTTGAGGGGTCCTTGGAGTAGAAAAATTATATAAAATACCATGCTCCTCACAATAAGATTCAAATGGATCACATGTAAACTCACATCCTCTATTACTCTTAATAGAAGTAATAGAATACCCTTTTTCATTTTGAATCTTCTTGATATATGATGCAAATGCATGAAAAGCCTCATTTTTGTGTGCAAGAAAGAAAACTCATGTAAACCTTGAAAAATCATCAACAATGAAACAAAAAATTTGTTTTCCACCAAATTCTTTTGGTTCTAATTGGACCAAATAAATCCATATGCAACAACTCCAAAGGTCTTGTGGTTGAAATTATGTTTTTGTTATGAAAAGATGATTTTGAATGTTTTCCTTTAACACATTCATATCAAACCAAATCTTTTTGATATGCAAGTTTTGGCAAACCTTTTACTAAGTTATTTTTGGAAAGCTTTGAAATTGTATGCATGCTTGCATGTCCTAATCTCCTATGCCACAATCATGTATCATCATTTACACTAACAATGCATTTTTCATTGAAATCATTTGAATTAAACAAATCTACAACATAAATATTATTATGCCTTAAAGCAACAGATAAAACAACTTCTTTATCATCATAAACCACCCAACTAGTAGGCTCAAATACAACTTTACAATCCTTATCACAAAATTGACTAATACTCAACAAGTTGTGTTTTAATCCATCAACAAGCAACACATAATCAATAGTTGGGTTTGGAGACTTACCAGCCTTATCTTCACCAACTATCTTACCTTTTCTATTGTCACCAAATTTTACATAGCCTCCATTTTTAGGTGAAATGTGTGTAAACATTGTTTTATCTCCAGTCATGTGATGAGAACAACCACTATCAAGAAACCACATATTCTTCTTGGCCTTTGCTCTTATACATACCTATAAGGACACATCAAACTTTTGAAATTGGTATCCAAATCTTTTTGTATCCTTGTTGGTTAGTTTTCACTAAGTTGGGTAAGATTAATCCTTTTGGAAAGCAAATCCTATTGATCCCAACATACCTAGGCTATCTCAATTTGCTAGGATAAGCAAAATATCCATGAGTACCACAATATGAACATGTATTATCAATCATGGTGCCTTGTTTCACAAAAATGGTTTTTGAAGACTTGTTAGATGTGAAAGGAATGTAGCCTAAGCCATGCTTACATAAAGATTGTCTTTGAGAACCCGAAAGTTTCTCTTTTTTTTTTCCATTTGTGAGCTTTGAGGCAATAAAACAAAATTCATCAACACTTTTCTTCAAAACAAAATTTTCATTTAACAGAACTTCTTTTTATTTTTCTAAAGCTTTTACCTTAGCTTCAAGTTTTACAAAATTATTTTTCAATGCAATGTGTCTACAACCAAGTTCTTCAAATTTATTACTCAGCTCATCAAAGGCATCTTGTAGCTCATCAAAAGTATAAGGATCACATACATCATCTTCCTCATCAATTGAGAATTCCTTTTCCATTGCCATCAAACACAAGTTAGCCATTTTTTCCACTTCTTCATCCTCTTTCGAGTTACTTTCATCACTATCACTCCATGTGGCTTTTATAACCTTTCCTTTCTTCTTGTTAAACACTTGGAGTACTTCTTAACAAGAGGACATTCTTGCTTAATATGGCTAGGATTGTTAAAATAGTAACAAATAATAGATGTGTCCTTTTTAAAGTCCTTGAAATCCTTCTTTTGTTCTTTCTTTGAGATTTGATTTTTCCCTTTCTTCCAAGGATTGTTCTTCCTCATAAACTTTTTAAACCTTCTAGCATACATTGTCATTTCTTCATCATCACTTTCTTCTTCTTCTTCATCCTCGAATTCTTCCACAATCTTGGACTTGAGTGCCATTCCTCTTCTTCTGCAACTTTTAGATGCTTGCTCTTCTTCTTCATACAATCTCATCTCATGTGTGAGAAGCAATCCCAGCAACTCTTCCAAAGATAATGAATTAAGATCATTTTCTTCTAAGATTGCATATTTCTTCGATGCCTAAGATTTTGGCAAAGCTCTTAAGATTTTCCTCACAAGTTCTGAGTTAGATTAAGTTTTGCCAAGTGCCTTTAATCCATTCAAGATATCATTGAATTTATCAAACATCTCCTGGATTCCTTCTCCATCTTTCATTTTGAACAATTCATACTTATGGACAATGAGTGACTTTATTCTCCTTTACTTGTGAAGTTCTTTCATAGGTAATCTCCAAGGTTCTCCAAATTTCATAAGCAGTGGAGCATTGCTGGACTTTATTGAATTCTGTTTTGCTAAGTGCACAAAACAAAAAGTGTATTGCTTTGTTGTTGTAGCAAACCAACTTCTTATCATAGTCTATCAATTCAATCTTTGGTTTCAAAGATTCCACTCTATCCACGGTCTTTTTAGGTACATACAGACTAGTCTCTATTGCGTCCCAAACCTCTTTTGCTTCACATTTCAGGAATGAAGTCATTCTTGTCTTCCAATGCACATATTCACTGTCATCAAAGAAATGAGCTCTGTTAATGGATAATCCTTCATATTTAGACATATCTCCTAAGGATGTCATTTTGGATCTTTTACTCAAGGTGATTTAAACCTTAAATATGAGCACTCAAACTCTTATACCAATTGAAATCCCAATATGGCTATCCAATAGAGGGTGAATTGGATTTGAGTTGTAAAATTGAAAACTTTTGAAATCTTTTGCACAATATGTTAAAAAAACAAAACTTAAATCCAATACACAACCACAATAAATGAAATTAATAACAGTAAGGAGATTAAGGGATAGAAGAGACAAGTCCTCGATTTATAGTGGTTCGGTCCTCTTTAACCTACATCAACTCATCTAGCTCACTAGAGAGTTTGAATCCACTAAATCTTCCTCACTTGTAGGTGGAGGCAAACCGTTACAAGTCCTTGTTTTTTAAGGTTACAAGAAACCTTCTACACACTTATTTTTAGGCCAAAACAATAAAACCAACACTAGTTTTCCAGGGTCACTAGTAATCACTCTTGGTTTTCAAGATTTCAACAAGTAAACCTTTTATACCCTCAAAATTTGACATCAAAACTTGATTATAGATGGTTTCCCAAATTAAGAACATTGTTGTCACACCAACTTAGTGAGCAGATCACAAATCAATAGCACAGCTGGTATGAAAGAAGTCAAGAACACAAGAGACAAAAAATAAGAATTAAACTTACAAAGCTTGGGCACACTCCAAAAAATGTTCTCTATATACCTATGGTATGGAGACGTCTATTTATAGGCGCTCTCTCAAAAATAGCCGTTGTGAGTACCAATTTAGTCGTTTTGAGAGAGATGTCAAATACTGAATATGATGACGTCAATCCATACTACGTGCGTAGTGCAATGTTTCATCATAGTAGTACGCGTGGTATTCTACCCTCTGCATGTATAGTACTACTTCAGTAGCCTCTACTTGAATTAATTTGATACCAGTTAGATACTATGTGCTTAGCTTCTCTTCTGCGGCATAACATGTGGTTGACGGCTCTACACATTCTTCTACACGCGTTGATGGCTTTCCAAAGTTCACACCTTTGATTCTTCACGTGAATGTGTCAGAGAATATTCATATTCAAATCTTAAGGAGCGTCGTAGCTTTGTCACGTTGTCCATGCCATCCTCGTCTACATGTGTAACAGGCATGTTACGTGCGTAGTATGATTGCATCTGTTACCTACTTTACGTGCCAGAGAATATTCCCTTTTCGAATTAAATTCCCAATGCGCGACTTGAACTTGTCTCTTCTCTGGAACTCGTCTACGCGCATAGCATGTGGTTTTATGTGCATAACAAAAGCTCTTTTAGAAACTGACTTGAGTCCTTCAATGTGACTCGACTTGTCTAGTGAGCATGCTTCAGTTTGCATCATGATCCCGTCTACGCGTATAGAATCTTGTTTAAAGTGCATAGTATATCTTTGAATCATTCTGCCTTCTGGTGGTAACACATCTGCGAACATAGCATTGTCTTCTATGCGAATAACACCCATTCTATGTGCATAGTATATCCTTATGTACCCACAATGCCCATTCTAGAAAACCCAGAATCTCTCCAACATGATCATCATGCACAGATCAATGCTTAATGCTCTTAGATCATTCCTCGACTTGCTTAGAAGGATATATTACGTGCATAGCTTAACTAGTTCAATTATTTTGTTAAATCATCAAAACCTAGAAGGAATTCTCCTTATGAACCAAATCAGTTCAACATAATTTTTTGTCTTTCTTAAATCCAATCTCACTAAGTTTTGTACATTAATCAAAATATAGAATGAATGAAATGTGAACCACCCTTGGTTCAACAAAAACAAAACCCAAAGAGCTTTTGATGCAAGATTTCAAATAAATTAGCCCTGGGTAATTGAGGCGATAAGATCGTTACAAATAAGGATGAGCCAAGTAGCTGCACTAAGCTCCTAGGGACCTTTCTAACACATATTCAATCGTACCAGCATGACCCCAAAGATTTTTTTTTATTAGAGCATCAAGCAACGTAACCCGGTTCTACTTGATTAAGCCTCGTGCTTGTCCAAAGCCCTCTCCTTCTCCTTAATCTAATCCTATAATAGCAAGAAATTAAAGAGTGTTCTTCAAAAGGAAAAATCTATGATGGATGATGAAAGATGATATAAAAGGTGTTCCAAATGGGTGATATAAAAGGTTTTTATACCCCTTCCCAACTCACAAAACTCTACAAAAGATATCGTAAAAATGCCCCTTGGTCCCCACATGATAGCTCTTTTTGTAAGGCTTTCTCTCTCTTCAATGCAGAATGCTCAGCCGTACCATTTTTCTATCTAATATGGGTGCATGAGGTCGTTTTGCCATGGTCGTGGCCTTTGCCAACCACAGGTGAGGCAGATTTTTGCCTTGAAATGCTTGCCACAGCCGTGACCTTTGGCCACCATGTCGTGACACCTTTTTACTCCATAAAATCTTTAATTTCTTCAAGCTTTGATGAGTTTCCTTAGAGCTTTCCAACTGTGAATCTCTTTTGCATCTTTTTCAACTCATTTTCTCCGCATTACTTCATCCTACAAACATAAAAAAAATCATATAAATTTCACCATAAAAGTATGATTTATAGGATGAAAATGTAAACATTTTTGCTTGATTATAATTGTAAATTTAAGATACATCAATCTCTGTGTCCAAATTATTTTCATTATTTTTCTCAAATTATTAGTTGTGATTTTGCCCTATTTAGTTTGAATTTTTACAACATTTATTTGCTCTCACCAGGGATCGAACCCTCGAATTCTTAGTACTAAAGTTGACTTATGTACTAATGAGCTAAAAGTCCATTGGTTATGTTCTTCTTATTTGATGCATTGTCTTGGTGCGTAGTTGAGTTATATTCATGACTCAGAACATAAACTTTAAATTCTCTCACCAATTTAGTCAAAAAAATCTCTACCGATAATAAAATATATTGATCTAGTGACGAATGATGTATTTGCTACAACGTTTACTGATTGTCATTTTGATGAAAAAATATCCCCACATTAAGGAGACATAATAAACCAATAATCAAAGAGATATCATGAAAATGTAAGATCCCTGAATTTTTTAAAAAATAAATAATAATTTGATTAATTCCAACACTATTGTAGGATATTGAGGAAAGTATAAAATGTAAAAAGTCGAATGAAAATAGGGGAGGTAACAAGATGAAGAGGGGAAAACTCATTATTATAATACAAATTATAAATAGGGGAACCTTATAGGGTTTGTGCCAAAAATCATTTTTGAAAGAAGAGAAATAGAGAGGAGAGAGAAAAGTGAAGAGAGAGCAACACACTTTCATTCACGCTGAGAGATTGAAATGTCATATCGACAAAACGAAGGTATCATCGTGTCCTCTTGTCATCCCAAGGGTTTTTCGTCCAATGGTTGTTGGAGAAGATGTCATAATCCAGCGAAAATGGAGAGAGAAGGTACAACGATTTTTCACGTTTTCTTGAGGTGTGTGACCTATACCATTGGATTCCTTTCATTAGGCTTAATACATAATTTACCCCCCAAACTTGCACGTTTTCTTCTTTTGTCACCCTAAACTTTTTTAATGTTCAATTTACCCCTAAACTTGTTAAAATTCTCTCAATTAAGGGTTTTTTTCAATGTATTTGAATCTTAGAATCCTTCAATTTACTTTTTAATTATCATTCTTAAATGTAGAAGGCCAAAAAAGAAACTTCGTAATAAACCATGACGAATTAAGAAAAGTTAGTAAATTACCCAGTTTAATCAAGTTTAGAGGGTAACTGAGACAATTTAAGTAAATTCAGGGGGTAGTTGAGACAGTTTAAACAAATTTAGGGGATAAATTGAGCACTCGAAAAGTTCAGGATGTCAGTAGAAGAAACCTTACAAGTTTGGGGAGTAAGTTATGTATTAATCCCCTTTCATTAAGATGTTTAAAACCGTGTCAGTCTGATCGAGGCTGCCGCCTGACACGCCGTTGTCAGCCACTACAGTTTCTCGTTGTTTTTGGTGTTTCTGTCAAGAGTTTTGGTGTATGGCTGAAGAGTGCAGCCTTTCCTCATTGAGTTCCACAAGACTAGTTTTGGGTTCACCATCATCGGCCACCAAAATTGTTGCCACCAACCATCGTTCACCGTTGCCAAAGGTGTTTCCGATCGTTATTTTTTGGAGTTCTGATCATTTTTCATGTTAAATAGAATGGCAATGGTTTCGTTGAGTGGGAACATCTTTTCATTGTCCAATTTCAGATTTATTGATTGTGTGATTTAGGGTTTTACTATATATAAATAATTTGGATGAATTGATGGTTCAATTATGGGGTTAATCAAAGTCGAACTCTTAGTTGCTAAGCACATCCTTGTGGACTTTAATTTAGTATAATTAATGCTTAGTTTATTAATACAAGTCAAAGTGTATATTAAAAAAATGAAACTTAAATGCATTTAACTAAATATGCCTATCGAAATAGAGCGAAAGGTTTATACAAAAGATATAAAAGATGCTATATGCTATTTCTTTTCGAACAAGTCCAAAGTGTTCTTGTCAAATTTTATGCTTGCTAACTTGTTTCTATCATTAGCGAATCTCTTTTTTATGTTTACTTGTGGTAAATAATTGAAGTAAATTATATAATAAAAAGATAATCTTTCAAAGGAGTAATATGCTAGAATAGTAATATATAAATTACTATAGGTTTTAAATAGTAATGTAAATATACTGATTACAAAAACACCATCTCTTTTCCATTCATTTTCAATATTGCTCTGTTCTTACTCTACCATTTTATATTTTCATGCTCTGAATCAAACCAAGAAGTATTTAGAATTAAAAATTGTAAAATTACTTATTATTTGAAATTTGCATTCTCCTTTTCATTTCCTATGATTCGATTGCACCGAACTTTTGACCCAAAACAAAAAAAATGCACCTCTTGATTCAAGTAAAGCAATTATTTATTTTTGGCTGAAAGTGAAGCAAGTTTTCAATCAACAAAAGAAAAGTAAGAAAGCATGTAGAACAATACAATATAAGTAAATTAACTAACTTTAAAT
The DNA here is from genome assembly GCA_948243855.1 of Flueggea neowawraea. Taxonomy (NCBI): domain Eukaryota; kingdom Viridiplantae; phylum Streptophyta; class Magnoliopsida; order Malpighiales; family Phyllanthaceae; genus Flueggea; species Flueggea neowawraea. The sequence continues at coordinate 1,690 of CAODLS010439602.1, read as the reverse complement.
AGTCTCACTAAATTTAGGATCGAAATATGAAATTTGCAATCCACTTCCCACAATCCAAGTGCTCCAATTTTTATCTCCCACTACACACATACTCGTTCTTAGTTTTTGTTGTATTTTTTAGAGATGGAAAAAATGACTTTATATCAGTTTTTTGTGCATTTTTATAACATGTTTCTGAAGCACCATAATCGATAAAGACACCTCCTCAATATAAGGCATTTTTTGTATTTATTATTTGCACAAAAGTTGCAACTATTGTGCAAGAGTGATTTGGGTTCCGGTCGACCTGTTATGGGCGATCCAACCCGATTTCCAAAATCTCTCACTCTCACATGATGGATAAGACCCAATGTGAGATTCTCTACAACATCAATAGCCAAAACTAAGAAGACACTATTTTCATACTAGCAAATGGATTGTGCGACCTAGCTATTTTTTCTTGCATTTCGTGAGCTTATTACTATGCATCTATTAGGAATTACATGATCACTTCTACCATTGTTTTCTAAATGATATATGTGATACCATATATATAGTTGATCTTGCAATACCCAGACTATTCCTTTTAATTTTAATATCTCTTTATTAGATCCCTCAATCGAAATATTGTTCGATAATGTATTGTGTATCCATAATCATGTTCACGCTGTTCTCAGGCGACTTTTCTCTTAAGCGACATGATTGACCAGCCAATGTACATACCAAACATGTCTTCCTTTATCACTCCAAAATTCTCAATTTTGAGTTTGGTTGCTATTCTAGACTAGTTCCATAGATTGAATCATACATGGTCATAGGTAAACTAGCTAAGATAGCAAACACCTAATTAAAATCTTGAATAGCAGTAAAAAGTAATAAGAGTATTAGTTAGAAGATACCATCTTTCCTCTGAAGGACTCATACAGTGGAGAAGCAAGGATTTATTCTCCCACTACCTTTTATGGTTGGATAAGCCCACATGGTATGAATCATGTGTTATAGTGTTTTAGGTCACCATGCTCACACTGTACAAATGTTAGTTCAGTCGTCAGCTACTAGCAACTAACCTGCATTCTCGAAAGCATTCCACATCTGCAGGTATTATTGCTGAGATCTCAAATCTGGCTTTCATAGGATATTTGAATCGGGCTATCCAAATTGATTGTAAAATTACAAATTATGTACTGAAAGTCCTGGTCCCAATAAGAAATGACAATCCAAGAAGGGGTGAATTGGATTTTTAGCAAGTTAAAAACTTTGTTGAAAATCTTTTGCAAATTAAAACAAATAACAAAGTTTTCTTTCAAACTTAAATCAATGAGTAAATGCAAAAGCTCAAAAAATCCAATCCACACACAGCAATAATTTAAATGCAATGCAAAGAAAAGTAAATGAGTTGAGGAAAAGAGAGAACAAAACTCGATTTATAGTGGTTCGGTCAACCATGTTTGTGTCCACTACCTAAGTCTCACTTAGATTTTTCATTATCTTCTCACTTGCGGATTGAGGGAAACTGTTATACCTTGTTTTTGCAAGATCAACAAGAAAACCTTTTACACCTTGTTTTTGTTGGCTCAACAAGAAAGCCATTTCCCTAGTTTTTGTGGTCTCAACTAGAAAATACTAACCACTAGTTTTTGTGGGCTTAACTAGCAAACCTGACCTCTAGTTTTTGTGAGATCAACTACGAAACCGAACCACTTGTTTTTTA
>CAODLS010439455.1:0-20093 GCA_948243855.1 Flueggea neowawraea | reverse complement strand
GTTATAGTTTCTCGAGAAGAGGTGGAGGAATTCGGGTGTGCAAGGGATCTTCGGTTGTGATGAAGGGTAAATTGCAGAATGGCATTTGCACATTGATTGGCAGCTCGGTAGTTGCTAATGGTTTAAAGACTTTTGTGATTCTGCTAGAAAACGAGTGGAGTTTGTGATCGAAACTCCGGAACAGGCAAAGATTGATCAGGTTGATTCATGAGGGCTAACAACAAATGAACTAGTGCATGGTAATTGTGTTGGTGATTTTCAAAAGCAGTCACTGGAAGACACATGAAATATGCGGAGTGTTGTATTGTTTGGAGTGGATGGAAAGCTAGCTAGTGATGGCAAGTCCGGGTTGGACTTGGTTCGTTGTTGCAGGACTTGAGGCCATTCGGGGTGGTGTGACAGATGAGTAATTCGAGATTCAGAGTTGAACGGGAAAGAAACTTCACTCCAAGGTGGAGAATTGTTGAGATTGAAGTGAATTTCTTGATCAAGAATACAGCCAAAGCCTTATAGGAAGTGATACGAGCCAAAGAAGGACGGATTTGTGAAGGAAAAAGAGTTGTTGGATGGACACGGGAAGCTACATGGGCGTGGGATTGAACGTGTGATGCACTGGAGCCGGAAGAGACATGAACTAGGCGGACACGGCTTTGGCCGTGTCCGTGCCCGTGTCTTGGCTTGTCGAGTCTTTTGGAGCTACACGGACACGAAGGAATGGCCGTGTCTCTAGGGTCTTTGTCCGTGTCTTTACTTTATTGACCGTGTAACCAATTCTGACGGGCTTTAGGGTTTCAATTAGAGTTTTCCTAATTGGTTTTGCCTTGTATTACTTGTTAACTATATAAGGGGGGCTTAGGAACATCTTGGGGGAGCTTTTGAACGTCGTTGTAAGACATTGTGCTTGTTTTTTACTCTGAATAGTAGAATTACTTGTACTCTGCCCGTGGACGTAGATCGGTTATTGATCGAACCACGTAAATTTTGTGTTTTTGTGTGATTGCTCTTTGTTATTCTGCGTTATCTTCAATCGTCTGATTTTTTGACAGTAAGATTTTCTTATCGGTGAAAGCTTGTTTGGAATGGTGAGATCGTGAAACAAAAGGATAGTTAAGTAAAGATAAAAATTCCTTGAGAGAAAATAAATAAAATGACACAGTGTCTTAACAGCTAGAGCCATTACCTTGCGAGAATGTGGCATGACGATATTTGTTGTACAAATTAGCTCAAAGATAATAAAATTTGAATGTATCGTGATGCTTGAAGAGTTTGGATTATAGAAGTTGGTCCCATCTCATATCACCTATGTTTTTTTTTTTTTTTTTTTGGTAAATCGTATCACATATGCTATAAACGAATGCTTTAGTCTCAATGATCGATAAATTGAAATTTTTACATATACCCCAATCCTATTGAATTTATTCAATTTAAATAGGGAGTTTGCATATTTTATTAACACTAAATCGTAGCTAAATTCATTGAACAACAAAATCTATCAAATATTTGAAAATTGGCATTGTAAGGAAGTAAATTTGGAAATTCGATATTTATACTATGTTCTCAAAGGAACTTTAATTTGGGATGTAAATATTTCCAAAAAAAACTATAAATTTAGTATGATTAGCAAGTTAAGTGAAGTTCACCATCTAATTTATATATTTATAACTCCCGACTGTTTGCGTGATTAGCAAACATAACAAATCAAAGTTGTGTTATGTACACGAGGGGAAAATAATCATAAGAGTTCTCAACCAAATTCTAGTAGATTAACTAATATAGTTTCAAAAACTAAATTAAAAAAAAAAGAATCATGCGCCAATTTATCGTTATTATTTTTATAATATCATTGTTTTATTAGTGAGTTATTCATGAGCACTATGTGTAAAACAAGAAAAGTAGTGGAGTCCAAAAGCGAAACCCAAAATTAGCTGCTTTTTCCAAGCGTGCGCACACAGGCAAAGGCCAAGAACTAGCTAGCTGTGACCAAATAGCCAAAGCCAAATAGTACATATGATTTACGAAGCCTCAAGTCTTGACCCATTCTAATGTGTTTTGTGTTAAAGAAGAAATTGCAATACATCGACCCATCATTTTGGAAAAAAGAAGAAAAATATACTAAGTTCTTTGGACTACTTGAAGGCTCCTTCAATAATGGTTAAAGTGGGTTGCACGTATGTGCATTATATAAGTTAATTTTCTACTCCAAAGATTTGATCCACCATGTCTGTGTGAAGTTGCCAAGAGGACCCACCATTAAAATCTTGAAAATTAATTAAAATTAAAATATTTATTTTATATTTAGTGTCTTAGCTTAATTAACTTTAGTAAATTTAATAAGAAAAATAAAATATTTTTGCATGTTTTAACACTCTTTTTTTAAATATTTTTATAAATCGGATTTTTATTAGGAGACAAGTCACTTTGACATTTGAAAACATCTATACTAAAGTCTTTATGTTTACATGTAACAAAGAATGCACGTCTATTAAAACAAGAAAAAAAATATGACTTTCAGAGAAGATACAGTGGTCTGCCTAAAAACTCGTCGATCTCTTGTTTTTCAGAACTCCCAAGGCAATAGCTGCGAGTGTAATCCAAAATGTCAGAGGCAGAGAACCAGTAACCAAGCTAATCCGTTGCTCAGAAAAGTCGATAACCGAATACGGCATAATCCAAGGAACTCCAACCATGTTAAACACCTATACGAGACGTTAGAAGCTAATTTGCAATGAAGCAACAAATGCTCTTGGGTTTCAAGACAATCACAATTTGGGCAGCCAATATCATTTGCAGTAATAATATTTCGATGAGAAAGGAATACCTTGAAAGAAACTCTGCCATGACGAGCTAACCAAGCAAAAAGCTTGGTTCTAAGAGGTACAGCCGACTTCCTACTAGTTCTGAAAATGAACTCCTCACTGTGGTGATTGTTTGAGATAAAATAAAGAAAATCTAAAGCAGAGCCAATGTTTCTTGGCTTGCTTTCTATTTAGGAATCAATTTGAACTTATAACCTCTTAATTTTTCAATTAATTATGATTCATAATACACCACATTGGATTAAAATTGAGGTTTTGATAAGATACTAGTTAGCAGTTAAAATACAGTTTAATGGAAAAAAAATAAAATCTTATATAAACACAACTTAATTTAGATGGATCGTGTGTAAATTATTATCAACGAAAGCGATGATTGGGTTATGAATAGTTTTTGTGAGATGGGATGGGTCATGCGTTTGGTTGATGGTTGCAAATGAGTGTTTCTGAGTTCATCCTTTTACAGTTAATTCTTCCATAATTGATCAGCTTTATTCAGAGCAATATTGAACTTATTGTCATACATATATTAAAATGGGTGATAGTTGTATATCCATCATAGCCACTGCAACAAGTCCATGATGGACGACAAGATAACTTTATGTAATTTTGTATGTATCTACACCACCTCACATATATTAGCGAAAAAGAGTCTTTTTGTTTTGCTTTTTGTTTCCGTCTATTCTTTTTCTTTGTTGTATTTAATTATTATTAAAGTGATCATTGCTGACATTGATGGCACGAACGAGTTCAAGTATAAAATCATTGCCAACTATATATTGCTCTCTTGTATATGCAATTACACACGTACATACATTAGCTTGTTGAAGATTTAATCCTCAATAGAGTTTTTCTCCTGCCGAGGGCCGCTTGGCCCAACGGTTGGTGCCTGTCTGGATGGCTTCACGTCCCGGGATTGAGACCGACAGCATGCAGGGGAAAACTGGGTGCGTGTATTTAATGTCTTCCCGTGTTTGGTTGAAGTCAGATAAAAAAGCGAGAAGTTAGCATTATAGCTGAACTATTATTGATAGAATCAGATGATCATTTGCATCAAATCTAACAAGACGCACTAATCTCAACAATCTATGCGATATAAAACAAAATAATAGGAACCATATTGGTGGTGCAAAAACAAAATATATTCTGTCTAAATGAATTAATATTGTTATATGTTAATTAGTTTTGATAAAAGAGAAAATATATTTTATCTTTCAATATTTTAATATACTCTTAATTAGTATGATTAGGCTACAACCTATAATTTCAAGAAGATTAAGACATCCACAAGCTGACAAGCAAATTATCTTTGTGTATTAAAAATTCATTCTTAGCTTGAAACGACCGGTCATATAGGAAGGCTATCTAGTCTAAAACGGATGGGAAATGAACGACCAGTCGCTCTTATTATTAGTACATGAATTGTTTATATTATGGCAACCAAATATTTTAAAATTGAAATTCACGAGTTGAAGGTGCAAATTTACCCCCTAATGTTTAAACTAAGGAAAACTTTAGCTCTTATCGTATTTTTGGGTCCGTTTAGGCCCCCAACGTTAATAAAATTGGCCGTTTGGCCCTTTTGTTAGCACTCCTATCTGAAGTGGCAAACGAAAAAGTGTCTTCGCATGGTACTTTCTTGTTCATTAATCCTAAAAGGATATGTTTTCCCGTCATTGTTGCATTAAATCTACACCATTTCATTATATGCATCAGTTAAAGCAATCAAAATTATTCTCTTTTATTATCGGTAGCTTGGATCAACTGATAAAGAGTTGTTTTAACTTAGCCAGATGTATCGGATTCGAACACTAGATACGCAACAGCGTAAAGTGGGAGGGATCTTACCCTTGGAGGTGCAAATCAACTCTTAAACGGGGATTAGTTGGGGTACGGTATAGACTTAAAGATGTCTCTCGAATGGGGCCGATCCAGGACTACCTCGTGGTCGTACCAAAAAAAAATTATTCTCTTTTTTTTTCCTTTTAATTTCAATTCAATTTTGTTATAACAAGAAGCAGGTTCCAAAATTTTCCTTTTTTCTAAAATTTATATCATGTTGTGAAACAAAAACTGAAATTGGACCTTACCCGATTCCAATTCAAGTGTTAATATCGAAACTTTGAAGCCTTTTTAAAAAACTCAATCGTTAAATTTTGTTGTTATGATGATCATCTGATTAAATTTTGCTGCTTAAATTTGTACATACGTTTGTTTGTGTGTGTCAGTGTTGCAAGGAAATGAACTTTATTTTTCCAAGAAACAAAGAATTAAGTTTTTTTTATTAGATGGAGCCATCAATTTGAAATCTTGTTCTTTGGTTAAGTTTAGAAAAAGAGAGAGAAGGATAGTCTGTGTTTGGGAAGAGAGATGATTCAGATCGAAAGAGAAAGAGATAAATAGTCCTGGCTGTTGGTTTTGGTTTGGTTAAATAGTCCTGGCTTTTGGTTTTTGAGTTTGGTTTGGTTTTAAGCTTACCATGTATCATTTTTAGGGAAAAAATTGCTTAGATATCTATTTTATCACGAAAATGATACGTATACACATCTTTATAAATTAATTGCAAATGATACCAGCACAAATACCCACTTTCAACTATAACTCATATTTTTATTTTATTTGTATTTTAAACAAAACGTGTACAACAAATCCAAGCCTCCTACAATTAAGGAGAGTTAAAACAGTTATCACAACTAACAATTAGATAATTATTAAGCACATTTCTAAAAAATTGAAGAAAAAAATATTATCTAATTAAATACACACATTAAAAAAATTTGCTCCACAAAAGTAGAAAACATGAAATATATATATATATATATATATATATATATATATATATATATATTGTTTTGGTGGATTTTTTCGGGTATTAATAATTCTAATTTTATTTGCATTTTTTGAATTTGTTGTATTATTTCGTTGATATTCATTTATTATTTAAATGATATTGTTTTTGAGTTGTATACAAATAATATTGTAATATTTTATTGATTAATTGTTATATATGTATTGTCAATAATAATATTAAAATGTAAAGTTATTAAGCCACTTTTTTTAATTAATGTCTCTCTCTCTCAATACCTTATACACACTCGTACTCGTTTCGTTGACAATACCCACTCAATATCCTTCAAATATCTTTGAAAATAAGAAATAATGTCTTTTGAAATTACACATGATTTTAGTATCATATCCACACTCATACTATGGGTGAATTGGATTTTTGCTAAAAAATTTAAACCTTTGAAAAAATTTCATCACTTTGCAAAACAAAATAATAGCTCAATCTAAAACACAACCACACTAAAACAATATAAAGGATATGAAGGGTTAGGAAAACAAAGCCCTAATTTAGCGTAGTTTTGTCATCCTTAACCTACATCAATTCCTCTATTTTACTAGAGATTTTTTAATCCATTAACAAACTCATCACTTGTGGGTGGAGGCAAACTGTTACACCTATTATTTTTCAGGTTCACAAGCAACCTTTACACCTTGTTTTTGATGGCTTAAACAAGAAAACCACTAAGTCTCTTGTTTTTCAAAGAAACAAACAAGACAAACATATACTACTCCTCAAGCTTAACACTAAAACTTGATTACAAGTGGATTCCCAGATTTAAATTAATATCACACACCAACCCAGTAGGCAAATAGCAAACCAAAACTATGTTGGTATGCACAAACCAAGAACACGAAGAGAAAGAAAATCAAGAATCAAATTGGCAAAGTTTGGGCACTCTCTAAAAAATGTTCTTACCTTCCTTAGGACTAGGCACATCCATTTAAATGCATTCTCCCAAAGTAGCCGTTGTGAGGATATCAAAATCTCATTTTTAATGACATAAGCTCGTGTTGCGTGCGTACCATTAGTACTATATGCATAGTCCATAATTCTATCAGAGTACTACGTACGGTGTATTGCCTTTAGCGTGCATTGCTTTGAGTCCAGTAGCCACTATCTGGTGAAATTTATCTCCTACGCACATTGCTCTTCTACTGTGTGCGTATATAATCAATTATATGCACTTTGAATAGACCTTCAACGTGCGTTAACGTTTTCAAGATCACACATTTGATTCTTCAAGTGATTGTGTGGGGGAATATTCAAATTCAAATTTCCAAGGAGCGTATGATTGCTTTGTCCATTTCTGAACTCAGACTCTTCTAAGCTCTAAGCATCCATACTACGTGCATAGATGGATTTCTTCAAAGGTGATGCCTTTACTCTTCTACGTGCATTGGACAAAGGATCAACGCGTCTCTGACTTGTCTTGTGAGCCCTCTTCAATTTTCATCGCAATCTCGTCCAAGCGTATTGAACACTCCTTGACGTGCGTAGTTTGATTTCACTTCCAGACTAAAGTACTCTGCAACTCATCTGCGTGCATTGAGCCCCTTTTAAGTACATAGAGAAATCCTGGAGCTTTCTGCCTTTTGATACAACACGTCTACACACATTGCATGCCCTACTACTCTCATTGTAGAATTACATTGCCTTACAATGTTGTTGCTCTACGCACATTGCATTTGGTCTACGTGCTTTGTATCACCTTCTATGCGCATAGTGTCCATTTTAGAAAACTCAGTATATCTCTGGCTTGATCAACGTGCATAGATCATAGCACCAAGTGCATAGATCATTGTAACGAGTGTGTATGGGATGTATTACGTGCTTAACTTAATTATTTCAAGTATTTTGTTAAATCATCAAAACTTAGAAAGAATTTACATGTTGACCAAAACTGGCTCAATATATAAATATTGAAGCGACAATATAAATATCAAATAAATAATACTCTAATATATATTAACTTAAAATATACTTACAGTAATAAAAAAAATAGTATGAAAAAATTTTTCTAGTAACACAGTAAAGTGATCAAAATATTAATAAATTATACTAATTAACAATGGGTTATTATTTACGTGATATAAAGTTATTGTGAAAATAGAGAAAGCATGACAGTAAAAATTAAAATTAAAATATATAACACAAAAAAAAATCAAATACAAACCAACACTAACCCTAAAAAAACGCAAGACAAACATCCCCTAATACTTCATAGCCCTTCCATGTCTGCTCCTTTTCTCTCCTCCTCCCAAAATTCATCAGCTCTCTCCCATCCTTTTCGACTATCATCCCTTTCCCTCCCCTTCAGAGAGCTGTCGCCCTCCCTCCTTCCCCGTCGCTCTAACCACCCACTATTGTTGACCCTTCCTTAGTTGACAATGCCCTTCCCCAAGTCGACGCCGACCCTCCCGCTGGTCACGCTACGCCCACCGTCACTCCTTTTTTTCTCGTCTTTCCATCTCTGCATCCTCCCTTAAAGTTTGTTTATGTTCTCATTTTTTTCCTAGATTTATATAGTGATTCGATTTTGGGTATTTGGCCCTAGCATTTATTAAGAATCGAATCCACTGCACTGAAATTTACTCCAATAACAATGAGTGACAAATTTATTATTTTTTTATAGTTATAAGTCCTTTGTTATATGTCTATTTTAATCACTCTCACCGAGAGTCACGATTAGTTATAATTCAATTGTTTTTGTATTTTATAAAGATAATGTTATTTTAAACTTTTAAGTAACTCATTATACGCATAATTATCCTAAGGAATATGATTTGTTTGGATTATGTATTAGTTTGTTTTCTTGTTTATATTTTGTTCTAATTTGGTTTTCCCTTGTTTAAAGTATGCTTATATTTTTTTATATTTTATTTCAGTTTGTTTTCATTTTTTTTTTTGAGTTTGTTTTTTTTAAATGAACTTTCACGTGTTTGATTCATTTGTTTTACATAGAACATGATTTTTTTAGTAGAAAACAAAGTTAAAACAAAACTAAACCAACAAAAAACAACACATTGTTCTTTGTTCTGTTTTTGTTATGTTTTTATTTTGATGTGAATTTTTTTTCTTTTTTTAAAAAAAGTCTCCCTTGTTTGATTTCATTTTTTACATATAGTATGACTTTTTAGTTGAAAAAAAAAACAACAAAGCATTTATTTTTAGTTTTTACATATGCTGTGCATTTTTTTAACGTTAAAATAAAATCAATTAAAAAATAGCATATAATAAGTATTTTAAGAAAACTACAATTAAAAATAGAATCTAAACATAATATATGTGAATGTGCATGGAAAACAGAGGCCTGATTTGAAATTATGCAAATCAAATCGGTGACTGACTTGCGTAAACTCCTCATATTGATATCTATAACCGACATTCGGTCAAAAAAAAAAAACAGCTCAAAACTGGAAATCTGTACGTTAGCCCACATTACCATAATTCACTTTCACCCATATCCAGGGGTAGATTTAAGGGGTTCGATATAGTTTCGTGACCTATTTAAATATGTGATCTCTTAAAATATAATACATATATATATGTGTGTTTTATTTATAGTTTATTTATAACTTATTTATAGTTTATTTAGAATATATTATATATATTTATAATATTAGATGAGTAATTGACATAATTTATATAACTTGTGATCTCTACCAATTATAAAATATTATTTTATTTATCATTGGACTCCACTTAGATTTGGTCCTGTTCCGTCACTACCCAAACCGGCCATGAATCCTCACACACCCAGCAAGCATGACCGACCACCAAAATCTCCAAACACACCTAGTCAAGGACAGACACCACAACAACAAAACAGGATCCTTCTAAGAGCTTGGGTGTGTGAGGATTCATGGCTGGTAATTCTGATCTTTTTGAGTTTCCAAAATTAAATTGATCATGCATGAATTAATGGGCGCCGAGGTTTGATTTAAAATCTTTATTTCTTATGATTTAGTGATCTATTTTCCTTTTAAGGACGACCATATCATACCATAATCCTACTGTAACCATTAGACAAAAATACATTACATCGATCGACCCATCATCCAACAATACATTTGGATGAATCCAGTCTCGAGTACTAGACGAGTAGTCGTGCATGACTGTCATTCATGTTCAATAAAATGAAAAATTTATTGAATATATTCTTCTTTATTGAGTTTCACTTTAAATTCATTTATTTCACATGAATTATTCATATATTAAAAATGGATTATTAGTTTATCCCTCAATATTTAGAACTCATTTGGTTGGTAAGATTTTAAAATATATATGCATATTTCATCATATATATATATATATATATATATATATTAAATGTGTTGATTTTGTAAACATAAACATTTAAAAAAATATATCGTTTGGTCGGAGATATTTTAAACAATATCTCATTTAACAAATATTTCATTGGTTTATTTGATAAAATGACTAATTTGTCCTTATATATACTTTAAAATTTTATTAATAATTATTTGACGAACAAAATCAATATTTTCAGTAAGTTTAATCTAGAAGAGATCTTTTGAAGTTTTTCCATCGAGTTCAATTTAGAAGAGCTTTTTTAAAGTTTTTTTTCCACTTTTTTAATATGGTTATTTTCATACTTCTTTTTGTAGTCAATATATATTTTTTTAAAATAAATGATTTTTTTTCAAAAGCCGAAAATTTTGAATAAATATATTCTAAACCCAAGTTATTTTAGTGATAATTAAATTTTACTTTCATAATCAATTCTAATACTAAATGAAAATAAAGTTGATTAGATATGTATAGAGTTGAAAATAAACTTGGATTTTTGCAAAATGAGTGAGGATAATATATAATGGAAAAAATCTTAAGTCTTTAAAATGTCATGTGTTTGAAAAACTAAGTCATTCTTGAGATATCACTTAAAATGTAGTATTTCAAATATCGCAAAAATGAGACATTTGAAATATGTGAGATTTCACCAAATATGTGAAATTTTACCAAATGAGCTCTTAATTCCTAGATAAAATGAAATAAAAAAATCGGCAATATTCTTTTTGCAAACTTTTACGTGTAGATGATTAGAGTTGAATAGTAATTAAAACTTTAAAATTTACTGTAAGATCCGAACGTTGTGGTGTAAATAAAAGTAAATCTAAAACCGAAATGATTTTTTTAACAATCCTCTAATATTTATATTCTTTTGGCGTTGAGATTGTTTGATTTTTACGACTGAATATTATATGCATTTAACATTTCATAGAACAAGATAATGCCATGCACATGAATAAATTTATATTCGTCAATATCGAAATTCAAAAATATTACCGATACTTTCGTGAGCTTGTCGAGGATATCAACTGGCTGTAAAAATATTATTAATTTAATTTCTTGCATATTGTTTAACTACATTGATCAATGAGACATGAAAATCTGGAATGAGGCTGGTTTTTTTTAATCTGATAATTTGAAATGAGAACTCAACCATGCATAGTTATCGAATTCTACGTAACTCATTATTATGGATTTACATTTTTCTAAGTTACAACTATATGCTCATTGGTAAAAAACTTACAACTATATGCATGTAACAATTATCTTCGCCATTTGAAAAAAAAAAATGAAAAGATCATCTTATTTTAATCATCATTAAATTATTAATCATGCACAGCGGCACTGATTATAATTGTGAAATTTATAATATTGTTTAATTTTAAATTTTTGATATGTTTCATGGTGTCTATACCGGGGAAAAAAAGAAGCTCGATAAGTTCCAAAAGCTAAAAAAAAATAAAATTGGAGCCACATGCTCTCTTTGATATTGTTGTTTGAAAGAGCGAGAAAAATAATTTAGCGACTCTATTCCAACCTAGATCAATATATAATTAATTCCTAACTCTATGTTAGGAATTACTATTCTACAAAATCATGGAATTGATAATATGTGGAATTAGAATTCCACAAACCAAACAAGATCATATGAATTCCACATAGAATTCCAATTTCATTCCTCATCAATTCTATTAACCAAACATACTGTTAGTGTCTTTTAGTTCATATTCCTTATAATTAATTAACTCATTTAAACTGATATTTCGATAAATTAGAAAAGTTTATTTTTATTTTTATAAATTCCGTATTTGTTGCCAAATTAAGACTTTTGTATTTATGAAAATAATTTTTTTTAGATACAGGGCAATAAGAAAATATTTATTTTCTTTAGAAATGAAAGTGACTATCTACTTTGTTTAATCTCATGTGGATCAAAACAAGAATGTCGAAAGCGTATGCAATTGGGTGGTGGGTGGTTGCCCACATTGGCTACTGAAATAGTTAAAACTCTCATGAATGCGTTAACAATACTGACAGTACCATCTTCTTAGGGTTTTGGGTGTAGTTTAACTTCCAAGAATGTACATAAAAAGAAACCTAGATACATGTGAAATATGGCAACTATTCATTCAGATATATATATTGCTTACTGATATACCGTATGATGGGAGTAACTTAACTAGAATTCTGGACTCAAGAATGTGCAAGTTCAATTAATGGTGTTAACGTATGATTTGGTGATTGTTCATGATTTATTTAAAAGATGATAAATCACAGTTGGAACTTGGAAAGAGCCTAAATCATAGCTAATGTTTCCATGTTCATAGCCTTCGCCAACATGTTAATTTGAAACAACCTCTTAGCAACCTATTTATCTAAGTGTGATACATATTAATTATATTTCCTTTTCATTTTGCTATTAAGGGCCGGTATGATTCTATTGCCAAGAAATTATTGAAGCTCAATCTTTTAGTATAACCAAATCACGAAACTGTTAATGATCTATAGATCAATTAATTACTTAATTACACTTAGAGCCAAATACATCTAATTCAATTCATTCAAGTTGTTCTTGTTTCAATCATATCTAAAATCTACAAAATGTTGTAAAATTTCATACCAATCGAACAAATAGACCAAAATGTTTAATGATTCTACGTTAAGGCCTGACTTCGATTGGAATTTAATAGTACACATTTCTTTAATAAAATCTACTTATGTTGTTAAGAAGAAGAAAATCTTACTAATTTTATTTGGGCCTTATTCAAAACATATTTATTAGGGCTGTAATCAAGTTGTGAAAAGGTAAACCTTAGGGTATTTAAACTTTAAAAAAAATTGAGCATGAATTCGAGCTCAACTCAATTTATATGTTCTATTTAAATTTGACTCATCTAAAATTTTGCAAATTCGAATTAAGCTCAACTTATTATTACAAGCTCATTCATGCTCCTTTTGGATAGGCAGTTAAACGCTTCACAACCGTTGCTTTAATCATTGGTCCAATCCGAAATTTAGATTTTAACTTCATTCAAGTTTGACTTATTTTAAATTCAATGTAAATTTGTCACAAATTCATTTTTAATTTGTTGAACTAATAAACAAGCAATGTTGTTTTAATAAGTAAATTTTAACTTTATTATTTATTTAACTAATAAGGTAATATGTGTGTTTTCAACCCTACTCAAATTTATTCACGAATTTATTGTTGAGCTTGTTTACAAACTTATTATCAAATTCGTAAATTATTTCAAAAGTCAAATTTTAGATTATTCAAACTTACTTACTGACACTCTCACCAATAATTTGACTTATTTACATTTTACACCCATCACATTGATATTCTTATCCGTGAACTTACAAAAGACCATTGCATAAATTGCTTTAGCACCTTCTAGAGCCTCAAGATACAAAATGTGAACAGATCCAATTCCCCCATTTTTTTTTTGGAAAAAAAAAAGAAAGAAAATGAGTTCCCCGTTTCCTTCCAACATGTTTCACCATTATTACTGCACATCGCAGCCGAAGTTCATCAACATAGGTGGCATGCATATATATGTGCTTTGATTAGGCTGTTCCAAAACGACCCTATACTGTACACGACATAAATAGCTATGATTAGGGTTTATATGTGGAAGAAGAAAACAAGGGTTTCCATCCAAAAAATACATTTGCCTTTCGAAGTGCTTCATTTGGAGGTGACACGAGCACTTTCCCGGCGTTTCCTCCCACATCCTTCGATATTCTCATTTACTTTTCTCTGGATTCTCGTGTGCTCCTTTTCCCCAAAATACCCTTATTTCTTGCTTTCATTTACATCCCTATACCCTTTTAATTACTTCCTTCCATCTATAGCATTTTAATTAATTACATTTGGATTGCGATCTATATAGTGATTTTATCACAAGTATATCCACCTCTAGGAATTCGTGGGCATTTCTGAAAGAAAGATAGATATGTATGTTCATTTCCTTTTTGAGGCTTTTGGTGAAACATTGTAAGGAGCAATTCATGAAATAAATGTTTTTAAGTTTTAACAATAAAAAGGACACAATTCAATAAAAAAACAAACAATTGAAACTTATTACTCGATGGATAATTTAATATAAAATTCTACTGAAAATATAAAATATTTGGTCATAATTTTATTTTACCGTAAACGTAACTATAACAAAACCTAAATATTTGATTTTAACATATAAAAATTATTATATCCGGATTAAATTGATATGTTCGGTTTTTTCTATTTTTGTTCCTCTTGACTGTAAAAATATTTACTGTTTTTAAAAATAATTTTATGAAATTATATTAAAATTACTTTTTATTTGAAGGAACTTGACGAAGGAGAAGCAAATACAAACAAAAGATAACTACTGAATTTCGTTGATTTGTGAACGAATGCCAAAAAACAACCTTCCAAATACATTGATTTACACAAAGAATACCGAATCTAGGGAAGAAACTGAGGGCAAAAGTTTATAACAATATTCATTCAACAAAAAACTGAGAAAATACATATGTTAGACGGTTTACATTCGAAATTACCAAAAATGACAAAAGTCTAAAATTCCGCCAAATAGAAAATAGATGAAAATAAAGAAAAATGCCACAAACGGCACTAAAAACTTTTCCAAAATAACAAAAATGTGTATTTCGAGGCCTAAACGATGGAATTTGGCCAAAGTCCGACATAGGTCACAAGCAAAACTAGTGAAGTATTGTTCTTTGGCTTGTTTCTCACTAAACCATGTCCCCAAAACACAGAAATTCAACCGCCAAAAAGTCTCCAAAAGTATAAAAGTGACATTAGGCCAACTTGTCGAACTTTTCCAATAATGCACACGCCATGTCTTGAATCGAATCAGAACCATTAATGTTTATCCCAAATTTTGTTTTCAATTAAAATATATTGAGTTTTTAGAAGATTATGCAATTGCACTTTATGTACTCTCATGATATATTTCATCCTAAACATAAAAAATGCTCCAATTAATTAATAGTACAAGTATTTAAATGATTTCAATAAATTAAATACTTATTGTGGGGATCAGAAGATGAATATGCATTTAAGGAAAACTTAATGAAGTCATGATTATGCACCAACTAACTAATTGAACATGCAATTAAATGCTTAGACAAAAACAAAGAAACATGAAATTAAATGGGTAGGGAAAAGGCAGGGTAATATAGTGAAAAAGAAGAAAAATGAGAGGCAAGAGAGTCATATTGGTCAAAGTAAGTTAGGATTTATGTTTTTTTGTGCAAGCAAGCAAACCGGATAATTGGCACGACTGGCTGCAACTTCCAAACCACTTCAAAAGCCAATAAGCCAAAACCCACCACTGACCACTGGCACCTGTCAGTCACATTCCTCTGCATTTGGCCGCAATAACTGAAACGACGTGAACCTTCTTAAATCTGTTTACCGCAAATGGCCGGTGGCTGATCCCTACCTTCCTCTCTCTCCACACTTTTCATGAACTCTCGGTGAAAACAATAATTTCATATTCTTGGTTTTTTAGTTATAAGAGAAATTGAATTCTATATTCTTATAGTCGAATTTTATATCCTTAGTCGACAATTAATCGTTTGAACTAATCTCAAGTAAAACATAATTTGTTTAGGATTAATTTGCTATAAGTAATTCTTTTCTAAACATTTGAACCTTTTCGCTTAATATGATTTTCTATTTCTTCACATTTATTTTTGGACCGTTCAAGTTATAAAGATTTTCTTCTCTTTTCATTTTCCTTTAATTTGTGATATTGTCTTTTCTTTATTGTTTGTGGTGACATGGGTAGTGAGTGTTAATATATGTTAGGGTTTTGGTTTTGGAAGATGTCAGGGGAAATCAACGATTGAAGAATACAAAATAAACAAAGAGCAATCACACAAGAACACAATATTTACGTGGTTCGATCAATAACCGATCTATTTTCATGGACAGAGCACAAGTATTCTATTATTCAGAGTTACAACTGGTCAAAAGACACCAAGATTGTTCTCAAGCCACCTATTTATAGTATACAATAAAATCCTAGCCAAAATAGGCCACCAAAAATCATAGTACATGTATTAGAACCCTTCCTAAGTAGGAAATCACGTTCATAATAGGTTACACAGGCAAACCGGGTAAGACACGGTCGAAATCCCCCAAAACACGGTCGAATAGTGCATGTCCGTGTAATAAACCACAAGACACAGCCGTGTCTCAGGCCGTATAACACACTGTTACATCTTTCCTTGGCCGTTTCGTCTCCAATCCGTCTCATTTCGACTTTGCTTCATCAACTATCAATCATGGCTTCAATCTTGATCAAGAAAATTGACTTCAACATTAACAATTCTCCACCTTGAAGTGTATTTTCTTCCTTACACAACTCATCCATAGAATTACTCCTCTGCCACACCACCCCGAATGGCCTCAAGTCCTGCAACAACGAACCAAGTCTATCCCGGACTTGCCTCCACTAGCGCTAGCTTTCCATCCACTCGTAACAACACACCACCCCGCATCTTTTCTTGTGTCCTCCAGTGATGACCTTTTATCATCACCAACACAATTTTCATGCCTTGGTACACTTGCTGTTAGACATCGTGAATCAACCTTATTGATATTTTCCTGTTCCAGAGTCTTAATCACAAACTCTACCCGTTTTCCTACAGAACTTACAACAGTCCTTAAATCATTAGCAACTATCGAACTGCCAATCAAGGTGTAAATGACATTCCGCAATTTACCCTTCATCACAACCGAAGATCCCTTGCACACCCGAATTCCTCTACCTCTTCCCGAGAAACTATAACCATGCTTCGACAAAGCACTAACATAAATCAAGTTCTGTCACAACCCAGGGACATACCAAGCATCAAGTTTCCTAACCTTCCCGTCATGCATCCTGATCTTCAAATAACCACTGCCTTCAACACTCAGCTTTTCACCATCTCTCAATTTAACATTATCTTTCCATTCTTTAAAAGAATCAAACAATTTCCTAAAAAACGTCATTTGATAAGCTGCACCAGTGTCAATAACCCAGCTATCTTCAGATCTACATGCAATAACTGTCAACACTTCATTACTCTCTCTCTCATCAGAATTATCCTGAAACTCCACAAAATTATTCTAAACAATTGCTGCATTTGATTTCCCACTGTTTCTCCTATGTGGACAATTCTTTTTCACGTGCTTAATCTCCTTACAGTGATAACACATCAAACCATGATTCTTACCTATTCCCTTGCCTTTACTAACGGTTAACCCGAACTTCACTCTGTCTCCACCCGAACTAGAAGTTAACCTCTTCAATTCTTTAGACAACAGAGCATCATTCACATCATTAATAGAAATTTTATCTCTATCATACATGATAGTATTAACAAAACTGTCATATGACTCAGGCAATGAATGCAACAGAAATATAGCTTGATCCTCATCATCAATGTCAACATCAACACCTTTCAAATCTGATACAATCCTATTAAATTTATCAAGATGTTCTTTTACATGCATGCCTTCTGACATCTTCAAGGTATATAGGCACCTTTTCTGATAAAGCTTGTTCGATAGAGATCTCTTCTCATACCTACTCTCCATCTTCTTTCACAAGTCTGCTGCAGTAGTTTCATCAGTCACCCCCCTCAAGACTTCATCCGTCAGACTCAATAGAATTGCACTATGCTTTCTCTTCACAGCCTCCGCTTTCTACGCCACTGTCAGTTCTACCGGTAATTTCTCTTCACCTTCAATCGTCTCCTCACACTTCTGTTGAACCAGAATCGCCTTCATATTCAGCTTTCACAGTGTGAAATCATTCGACTCATTGAATTTCTCAATATCGAATTTGTATGAAGACATCTTCTTTCTACAGAATAAACCCAAAGTTTCTGAATAAACTTTTGTTGCTCTGATACCACTTGTCAGGGAAAAATCGGTGATAGAAGAATGAGGAATAATAAAGAGCAATCACACAAGAACACAAGAATTTACGTGGTTTGATCAATCAGATCTACGTCCATGGGCAGGGCACAAGTAACTCTACTATCCAAAGTAAAAAACAAGCACAACGGCTTACGATGGCATTCAAAGACCTATAAACTTACTAAGACTTACAAGAATTGTTCCCAAGCCATCTATTTATAGTCTACAATGAAACTTTAGCCAAAATAGACAACTCAAAACTCCAAAACGAGTCTAAAACATTTAGACGAATAAGACACGACCCACTCGGGTAAGACACGGACTGGACCTAAAAGACACGGGCAACCAACACAAACCGTGTGTCGACTCTAGAAAGACACGGACAACCATGGCATGGGACACGGCAGTGGCCAAGGCCATGTCCTCCTCGTCAAGCTCCATTTTGCCTCTTCATTCCACCAATCCGTCCTATTTCGACTTTGCTTCATCAACTATTATCATAGCTCCACAATTCTTCAAGAAAATCTCACTTCAATCTCAACAAGAACATTTCATGGAAGCACTAGTTATCATATATAGAAGGCAAAAACTAAGAATAAATTGTAATTGAGATACATTAAGCTCCCGGTTGAGCGTTGAAGGCTGAATTAACTGAAATGAGGCTACCAACATGCACATGTGCTTGGAATTTCGCCGGAAGGCCCAGGAAATTAACATCCTTGAATTCTTTACTTTCAGGATTATAACAGGCTAGACATCTGTTCCTATACAAAAATAGAATGCTCCGATTGTTCAAACTGCACAAAACTCGAACCTAAAACTTCGAGGCACATAATTTGGAATTGTGACTTCTTTGGTCCAAAATGCCTGCACATTGTAATCCTTCATCATCCATATCTCATTTGATCAATCAAAAAATGAAACAACAACCGACCGAAAGCTGACAGACAGCCTTGCAATGTCACCAGATGGTAATTAGTTGTGTTCAGGCCACCGCAACTTGGTCGTGGAATGACTTGGAATTCTTCTGTTTCTATGTCAAATGAAACGATATCTATGTATTTAACCTTTCCAAGCTGAAGAAAATAAGTTATCCAATGAAGCTTTCCATCAACCTCTGCCTCCGAAATGGGAACACAAAGCTCATAAGGTATCTTACCAATGTTTCTCCATGTAGAAGTTCCCAAAGTGAGCACAAAAGCCTCAGGATTGCCACCAGAAAAATCATTGTTCCTCATCTTATAGTACAGTATCTTTATCGCCTTGTATTGGTTCATCACTGAATGAAATCCAAACCCGAAAACCACTCTGCGGACATTGGATTGAGAATCTGAAATAAGTTTTTCCAGCTCCCTACACTCCATAGTGAAAGGATTGTAAATGTAAAGTGGATAATTTAGAACATAGTTATACAGACATACCAGTCCTCTACAAGACCCCACAATCTCAAAATCTTGCAGGATGGACTCGAAAGGCATTTTGAGATCCTTCAATCTCTCTAGATCGCTGATCACTGCACTGCCTAAATCTGCTAGTTGAGGCTTGCATTTAGGCCAGTCAGAAAAAATTATGAGGCATGGTTCGTGGTTCTCAGAAACGTGTTTCAGGTGCATCTTGGTGAACATTGGTTCTTCCACCGAAGCACGCCAATGTTTTGAGACTAGCTTGCATTCAAGAAGAGATGAAATTGGTAATTTAGCAAGTATATGGAAATAAACTTCTCGTGGTAGTGTCTCTATCCAGCTGGATTGTTGAGATTGGAGTGAATTTCTTGATCAAGATTGAAGCTAAAACCTTATGGGAAGTTATACAAGCCAAAGAAGGACATATTTGTGAAGAAAAAAGAGGTATTGGACGAACGCAGAGAGCTACACAGGCATGAGATTGACCGTGTAATGCACTGGAGCTAGAAGAGACGAGAACTGGGCGGCCACGGCCGTGTCCGTGCCCGTGTCTTTCCTGTCGAGCTTTCTGGAGCTACACGGACGAGATTCATATCCGTGTATCGAAAAGTCGTGCATGTGTCTTTGCTTCCTTAACCATGTAACCAATTCTGACAGGATTTAGGATTTCAATTAGGGTTTTCCTAATTAGTTTTGACTTGTATTACTTGTTAATTACATAAGGGGGGCTTGGGAACATCTTGGGTGCCTTTTGATGGCCAGTAAACCTTTGAACGCTGTTGTAAGTTATTGTGCTT
>CAODLS010439229.1:0-15101 GCA_948243855.1 Flueggea neowawraea | reverse complement strand
ATATAGAGAACATCATTAAGGATGTATCAGGTGCTGGAATCTTGTTTACACCAATCCATGAATGCTTCAAGAGTACAAGACCTGTTGGTGGATATTTTGCTGAGTCAGTTACTGATCTCAGAGAATTGCAGGCCTTTGTTCGTATTTTTGGTGGTTATGGAGTTGACAAGCTGGATAGAATGATGAAAGAACACACAGCAGCACTTTTAAACTGTATTGACACATTGTTAAGGTCAAATCGTGAAGTGTTAGAGGCAGTTGCTGGCAGCATGCACTCTGGCGATTGGATAGAAAGAGAAGCATACACAAAGCAGATTGTTGACTTGGACACAGTAGTTGGATTTTGTATCGAAGCAGGACAAGCACTTGCTTTTGATCAGCTTTTAGCTGAAGCTTCTGGCTTGGTGCTTGAAGAAAGTGCACCCTTGATATATTCGCTACTATCTGGCGTAGTTGGTCATATACCTGAAGAAGTACCCGAAAAGAAAGAAATCAGGAGGATGAGAGGGGTAGCAAACAATGTTGGTGTGGTTAAGGATCATGATTCTGAGTGGGTAAGATCTATCTTAGAAGATGTTGGGGGTGCAAATGATGGTTCATGGACCTTGTTGCCCTATTTAGTTGCCACATTCATGACATCTAATATTTGGAACACCACTGGTTTCAACGTTGACACTGGGGGCTTCAACAACAATATACATTGTTTGGCAAGGTTCGCTACCCAACATAAATTTGCATTAGGTCAATAAGATGTGAAATGCAAAAGGTTTAATGCCTTCTTGGAACATCAAAAGAATTACTGGCCGTGCATATGCATGTTAATCTGTATTGGCCTCTGTGAGGCCTATTGACCAGCTAATCAAACTGTTCTACCATTAATTCATGCTTTTGTTTGTGGTTTTAGAGACTTGGTACTGATACTTTTCTCCTCTATGAATCAAACTGTTGGCAGGTGCATTACTGCAGTTATTGCTGGAAGTGAGTTTGTGAGACTGGAACGTGAACATCAGCAGAGACAGAGTCTCTCCAACGGCCATGTTGGCGAGACTTTGGATCCTGAAATACATGGTCGCTTGTCAGCTGAAGCAAGCATAAAGTCCGCATTGCAGCTTTTTGTCAAATTTGCTGCGGGGATTGTGCTAGATTCTTGGGATGAAACTAACAGGTATTTGTAATGCGTACATACATACACACAAGAAGATATGCCCAGATGCATTTAATATCATCCTCCATTCTTTGCTTTGTGGTACATATATATTAAATGTTTTCAAGTTAAATTCACCCTTTAGAAGTGGAGTAAATAAATAGTAATCATATTAAGTTGGTCCATAGTATATCTTATTGTCCACTCAGCTGACTCTTTCCCCACCATCAAGAAAACATTTTGTGTTGTACTAAAAATTAATCATCATCCCAAACTGTGTTTTGAAGCCTCAGATTTTCATGCTTTTCTACCACTTGATTTTTGTACGTTTTTTTGTTAAATTTCTTTCTATTTCTATTTCATGGTCGTATTTTATTTCATACTAGGTTGCGTTGTTGATATTGTTATTCAGTAATTTACCAGTATCAATGAATTTGTTTTAAGAGCTTTCTAATTTATTACATTTTACCATTGAAGAAGTTTCTGGTTTCTTATTTTTCCATTTTCTTCCTTGGATGTTATTGCTATGCAGATGTGATTGGTTCTTCCTAATAAAAAGTTTGATCAAATTGTTTCTATTTCTTGTTCTGCTTTTGACAGATCTCATCTTGTAGCAAAGTTCATATTCTTAGACCAATTATGTGAGATCTCTCCGTACCTTCCGAGAAGCTCCCTTGAGGCTCATGTTCCTTACCCAATTCTCCGGTCAATCTACAGCCAGTACTATTCAAATTCTCCATCCATGCCACTAGCACTGTTAAATGTATCATCGCCATGCCATTCGCCTGCCTTATCACTGTCACATGCCTCCCCTGTAGTGAGACAGCCTCGCGGAGACTCCACGCCGCAGTACAGCGCTACCGATTCAGGTTTCTTCAAGGGATCACACAGCCAAGAGCATATTTACGATACAGATAGCAGTAGCTTGCGGAGCAGTGATAACAGACATCAGAATGTTCGTCGGTCTGGACCTCTGGACTATAGTTCAAGCCGCAAAGTTAAATTCGTGGACGGCTTTGCTTCAGGGAGCAGAGGTCCTAGTCCACTGCCAAGGTTTGCAGCCTCAAGATCCGGGCCTTTGATGTACAAGTAGGAAATGGTGAGACACACTAGAGATAGGAGGTTGATAAATTAACTAGTCAAGTATCAGCTCTATATTACCCACGCGATCGTAGAATTTCTCGATATAAATTTTGGCATGAAGTATTTGGAAAGCTTTTATAAGATTCTTTATATTTTTTGTAAGAATGTAAATTAATGCCATTTTCGGGAAGACCAGTTCCTGCATCATTCATACGAATCTCAAGCGGACCAATTTGATGTAGCTGAATGCTAAAACAAGAAAAGAGTGCCAAACAGATCTTTCTGTGTGAATGTAATACATCAATCTAAGAAAGATGCATCTTCACACTTCGACCAGTGGCACGGGCTGCATCAACAAGGTCCGAAGCATCATTCGCTTGCCCTGAGAACAGTCTTTATTGAGATGCGTGCATGAAGTGTACTATACAATAACCAGTTGTAAACTTGGAACTGCCTGCAATTAGTAGACCAAGTTCTTCCGGTAACAGCCAAACCGAGTTATAAGTTCACTTGGAAACGCCAGCCTACCTAACGGAGGTGATGCCTGCAGGGTAAAATGAAGAAAGCAGTAGCAGAATTACTCATCAATCGAAGTTGCAGATAACTAGCTAAACAATGTTTAGCAAGAGTTGAATCAAAGCAGAACCTTAGAGTTGCTTTCCTTCCGCGTCGAACTTTGCACCGGATTGTGGGAAGACCTAGGCGTTGGTGAGCTTCATATCGATGACAACCTGAGAATCCTATTATCAAACAAGTGATCGAAATCAGATGTTGGAAAAGACATGATCATGTGATATCAAATAAATACAACGAATAATTGTTGGAAAGTGGTAATCTTTATTAAGTCAGCACATACCATAATAGACCCCATCAGGTCATCTCCAACGTTCAACACTAAAATAGTGTAGTTTCAACACCAACTATTATTTTATCTTTGGTATTCAGTATCAAATCTTACACTAAAAAAATATTTCATAGAATATTCTCTCATTCTTTCTTTTATTTCAATATATCAGATATGTAATTAAATAAAATTTTCATTATTGCTTATTATTTATATAATAATTTTGAAACTTCAAAATATTGTAGAATTTATAATTAACAATTTTTAGAAATTAATTAATTTTATAAATTTAATTAATTAGACATCGTAAATAATTTTAAATTTTCTGAAACATCACAATTAAAATATAATATAATTATAATTAATAAAAATTACTACCAAAAGTGATATATTTAATATGAGAAAACTCATTACAATAAAGATAAATAACTATTACATCTAATTTTGCATAATAAAAAAGACATACGTTTAAATAACTATTACTATCAAAATCCTTCAGATGATTTTGGTTAATACTTTGATTATCTTGGATGATCAGGTTCCAAAAATAATTTTTTCCAATATTAAATGCTTGTTTTAGTTAATATTAAACCTTATGTTGTATTGTTTGTTGTTCATGTCGATATGTTTTCTCTTTTATGTTGTATTGTTCGTACTTTATATTGGTATTTTTTATTTCGTATTAATGTAATTTTTTATTTATGTGTTATGAAATTTAAATGTTTGGATATGAGTGTTTGACAAATTCTATAATTAATTTTTATCTTATGTATTTAATTTTTTTATTATTAAAATACACATCCTAAACTATATTTAAAATACATTATAAATAAAGTTTCATTTAGTAATATTAAATTTAAAATTTAAAATATATAATATATAATACAAAAATAAACAAGAAACACCAAAAATTATTATAACCAATTTATAATAATTATTCAATAAAAATAACTAACAAAAATTAAAGAATATCAAAAATAATGTTGAGTTATTGAATAAAAACAGGAAAAAATGGTGCAAAAAATGGTGCCATAAATAATATTACATCATCTTTGGTGTAATACTGTTTATTACACTAAATTTATTTGATGTTATGATCATATATTGAAGCAAAATGATGTCAAAATACACCAAAAATAGGAATTTGGTGGTACATTGAAGATGCCCTCAAGAACATCAATCTGCAACACGAATCAAAATACATAAAATATTAAAAATTCATGGTTTTGCAAAACCATTCACCTAGAATTCATATAATTTAATCTACAAAGCGAATCCATTCACGAACAAAGTACGGGTCAAGTTTCAGAAAAAGTAATATTTTTCTGCAAGTGGGTACCTATTAGAAGCACCAAAAGTAACATAAACTATTGAAGGTAACTTTCTTAATTTTAATTTTTCTAGTTTACTAAGTCACTCAATAAAAAAGATCAGACTGATGTTAATAGTTCTTACAGGTACTTGGAGACCAATTTCCTTGATGCTGTCCATCAATTCATTGACCTTGTTTTGATCATTAGCTCTGGTTCTCATAAGGGGTCTTCTTATCTTATCAACTGGAAGCTCCAATATGATTGGCCCTGCATTTTGTGAACCATTGTTACTACTCCCCGGAGCAGCCCCTGAACATAACAAACGAAACCCATGAAGCTTATAACCATAATCACTGAATCAGGCTAAGTCACAGGGAGATAAAGAATACAGTACCATTAGATGAGGCTCAAACAAATAACCTCCTCCAGTTGATTGTTGTTGTTGGCACTCTCAACACAAAATTTGCCATTTCTTTTCTTAACTACCTTGATCTTTTTGCTGTGGAGATATATAAGGGAGAGTAATTGTAAACGAGTAAACCAAACATGAAACATGCGGTTGGTGAGCTAGTGTTTATGACAGCCAGTGAAGTGAGTGGGCCATTATCATATTGAAGAGTCCAAGATAGACCGTCTCGTTAGAACTAACGAGTTCGAGGTTGCTGTAGTAAAACCCATGTGGGTTATATATAACAATACCTAATTAAGTAGGCAAAGCTGCGTCCTTTGCTATCATCACTATGGCTGCAATCACTTCTCTCTCTCTTCTCAGGTATGTCTCTCTTCTTCTCTGCAGAGCAAATGTGGTCAAATGAGATGTTGGGTCTGTTTAATATGGATTATGAACAGGAACTATGCTATAAGTGCAAGGGCATTTTCAAAGGTGAAGTCTTTATCTCCAAGAGCCACTTCCAATTTCAATTCCACCCGCTTCCCACTTCCTCTTCATTCTCGCAGGTACTTCGATGTCTTATTTGGTTGGATAATTTGTGTGTTATGGGAAAAGCTTGCCTGTTATTAGCTCCTGGGGACTACTTGTATGATGAGGAACGAAGTTTCATGGCTTTGTTAATATAACTATCCATCAGCACTGGTCAATTCATTACTTTGTCACTAATTTGACTATGTTGTAGGAAGCACTCTTATGGGTATGTTTTTTTATGGTTGGTTTTGAATGTTATACACATTTTTTTTTTTAGTGAAACTCATTAGTAGACTCGGTGGATTATTGGGCTGTTAGAGCTAGGAGATTTATATAATGCATCTAAAGAGTTAGATTAGTGTAATTTGCAATATCCAAGTTTGGTGTTATTGAGAATTTTTTTGTGGGTGGTAGAATATTGATGATAAGCTACTAATTCATCTCAATGGCAGTGCTAGGATATGCCTGTTTATCATGGATTTTGCTACATAAACTTTCTTGTTTTTCTAGCCATGCATTTTGATTTTCTGACACGTTCTGTTTGTGCTGCTTCTTTGACCATCTCCTGAATTTGAAAATTCCATTTTGTTGGGGGGAAGACCTATAAATTACTGTGTTTGTTGTGTCATATTATGGTTAATCGAGAATTTTTCATTTATAGCAAATTTTGATGCTTTTCCTTATGAGAAATCATGAGAATTGCATTTTTATGTCATTTTTTCCCTTCGAAATTCTTCTGATGTTTCATTTTGTGATACGCTTTCAGATCGCTATGTTGTACTAATGCTGTCAATGATGAAGAGGCTGCTGCCCAAGCAGCTGCTGCAAGTGCTGACAATACTGCTCCAACCATGTACCCATCACTTGTGACAAATGCTGGTTTGATCTCACATTTTAGTCAGTTGTCATGTTGAACATCAAGATTGAATTTTCTTATTGATGATTGAATTTTCTTTGACTTGACGCATCAGAATATAGAAGTTCATTCAGATGTAAATAGCAAGTGAGAATTATAGTTCTCAATAAAGACATCTCATAATTGTGAATCAGGAGTCATAAAAGAAATGCCTTCAACTTAATACAAAATTTGTAACTGTTACATTGATACTTAAGTTGGCTCGGCTCAAGGTTTGCACTTATGAAAGATTTGACATACACGCAAATGAAAATTTGATTCCTAGAGTAGCATATTTTATACTGGACAGTGTTGAATTTACAAAAATTTTGATGTTTGAAAGAGAGCATATGTATATGGGGATTTCATTTCCACAACCAATCTTTTTTTCTTTCTTGTTTGTAATCCAAATGAGGTATTATGCAAAATTTTGGTCAATTTTATTGTCCAAGATCTTGAAATTAAGCTAGTATTAATAGAGGTTCTGTGGTAGATGAGCTGAAATACATCTTAAGTGTGACATTTTGGTGTAATGCATCGATCTTAAGATTCTCATTTATTTTTCCCCAGTTTTGACAAGATCATAGCCAAAGAAATCCCTTCATCAATTGTGTATGAGGATGAAAAAGTCCTTGCATTTCGTGACATTAGTCCTCAAGCTCCTGTTCATGTTTTAGTCATTCCCAAGCACCGGGATGGATTGACACAACTTGGGAAGGTTAGCTTAGTCATGTTTCCTTAAATTTGTTGTATGCACACACACACACACACACACAGAGATTCATATTTATATTTGAGAAAGATGCAATACATGGGAGTTAGCTGGAGAAGAAATTTGCAATGCTCATGCATATTCAGACAGTTTCTGGTTTTCTAAGATGCAAATTTGCAGCATGTAACTAGAAGCATATGATACGACTGAAAATTCTTAAATGAAGTCAATTATGAATTGTTCGGGGAAGGGTTTTTCTAAGGAAGCGGTGGAAAGGAGGAGCTCATCATGACTTTATTCAATTAATGGCATGCTTTCTTCTTTGTCACTTGTCAGGCAGAAGCAAGGCATAAAGAGATACTGGGTGAACTACTCTATGCAGCCAACATAGTGGCGGAAAAAGAAGGCATCCTTGATGGGTTCCGTGTTGTCATCAACAGTGGGCCCAGTGCATGTAAATCAATATTATCCTATTTGTTCAACTTCTGTTCTTTGTTGATTATGTTTCGAATCGTTTTGTTGTGCTGATATTTGACGATTACCGAATCCAGGTCAATCAGTCTACCATCTGCACTTGCATGTCCTCGGCGGGAGACAAATGAAGTGGCCTCCTGGATGAATCAGAACATATTCAGCTGAAGATTTGATTATTCCATTCTGTTTCTTCGTTTTCGTTCCCCTTGTTTGAGCAATTAGTTGGGTCTTACTCTTAACATTCTACTCTTTGTGAAGCTTTTCAAATTTTTGGCTCGGCAGAGTGGAACTGGTCCTTTAAAACGAAACTTCCTCGAATAGAGATGTTTGTGTTCTGGTAGGTTAGTGATGCTTTAGAAGACTAGTCTGAGTTCTGCAGCTTGGTTACGGTAGTCTATTGATATATACGTGTGGTGGGGGGAAATTTCGCAGCATTAGTGTGATGACTGACGATCAATGCATTTTGGCAAATTTCATTTGCTTCTTGATAGTAATCAATCCAAAAATATAACTTGCTTCCAAATTTTGCTTCAGTCCGATTGGTATCATATCATCAAACTTCAACAAATCACTAAAACCCACAAGTTCGAGCTCACCATTTCGAGACTGCGTTTTGCTGTGTGCAACAAAACCAATCCATTTCCAGCAACACCGAAGTGACGCAACTCCGGAGTTGTCTCCCCAAACAAATGGCAATTTGATTAATAAACCATTACTAAACCAAGTCCATGGCATCACCTATGCGTGGCACAGACAAGTCCACTATAAACACGATGAGAAAAATTCTTTGGAGCCAAAAAAACATGGAGCATGGAAAAGAATCAAGCGTATTTCTGAACATTTATTATCTAACCATGTACAACAAATCAATTACAATGACAACAAGAATCAAAGTCCATACCCATTTATCATTTCCTTCTCACCTTCACAGTAAACTTGTAGAAAGTAAGGAAACCTACAACAGTGCAAAAATATTCTAGTACCACGATTTCAATGCCTTGCTTCACGGTCGAGGAAAAGCAGAGATATCTTCTACTTCAGACAGCTCTTGAATATGCATCTACTATTCCATCTTGTCTGATCCTACGAAAGTCTTCTCTTGCAAATATTGGGATTCAGTTGCTAACTTTGGCATGCACACTATTCTGGTTCTAAATCACAGCCTAATTTGTCATCGTAAGGAGCCAATAATCCGTGTCTGGTTAGTGCATAGACAAGAACAGTCTGGTTCACCAAATTCTTTCTTAACAAGCCGTTTGTCACGATTAATCATCAATCTTATAAGCGGTAACTTCTGTGAGACTTCCCGCCATATCTCATTGACTGTTCCATTTGAACTGCCATATGAAAAGAAACGCTGCACCTGTTGCACATAATTAAATTGCAATGTAAACCGAAAAACATGTCATATACCTTCAATCTTAAGATATAACGGCATAACATATATGAGACAGACCTGCAGTTTAAATCTTAAAACCAGAATATAAATTTGCAATGCATGATCCAACTTTTAATCCAAGCTTAAGCATGCATTGAATGTAAACAGATATAAGATCTTGGGATGTGTGAGCTCATACATCTAAAAGTACGCAAAAACACAGACCATCCACTTTCCAACAATGAACAAAAGGTTTCTCCCTTGAATATTACCAATGAAAAGTGTTCTAAGCTAATAAAAGGGAAACTAGCAAGACAGAGGTGAACAACTATCGAGTTTTATTAATAAATTAAGATGGCCACAACAAATACTGCTACACTAAAAAAAAGCCTCCAAAGACCTACGTGACTAAGCAATTTTTACTAGAACGCAAACATGGGGCTCAAATGTGGTACTAGCACCACCTTTGGCTCCATCATAAGCCCCATTTTAAGTCTACCCCAAAAATCAAATGTTCAATGGCCACATCTTAACTTGAATCTATGCCTTTCAATAGCTTAAACTATGCTTTTCATATTAGATTCCATAGCCTTACACAATGAACCTTCTTGAAATATCGCTACAAATTTCCCTTACCTCAAACCTAACACAGATGGACCCTGATTCAACTTGAGCATTCAACAATCATCCATATAATCATCCAACGACATACAATTGATAACAAAAAGCAGAATATCAATTAAAAACATTGAATATCATAAGACATACCTTTCGGAGCTCCCTCTGATACTCAAGGATCCTCTCATCACTAACTTTTCTCAGTTTCTTAACCAAATACCCTGGACTCAGGGCGACCGTAGTCTCCACAAACACAGCAATCTTCCTATAATCAATAACATCCTCAAAAGGCAACTCAATACTGTCACTCACAATAACCGGAACACACAAACTAACAATAGCATCAAACAGCCTACAAGCAGACGGGGTGTCCCCCGCCGGATTCAGGCAAAATTTCGACGTGTGCATCCCGTGTGTGGCCGCCCTTCTGTTCTCCCTCGATTGCGTCCCATGCCTTATCACTACGTCCTCCTCATTCTCCAGCGTCTGAAATAGCAAGTCTCGAATCTTTCCACCCTGTAACAATACATTAAAATACAATTAAAATATATACCAGAATGTAACTGATTTTGTAACTAATTTTTCAGTTATCAGAAATATTTACGTCTTTCCGGTAACGATTTCCCATGAAGAACAAAAGTGTGTTACGTTTCTCCACACCGATATCTCCAGAGTAGATGTTGATTCTGTGCGAGTACGGCACGATCACATCTTTGACCAACGAGCCTTGATGGGGCCTAACCCGACCAAAATCCGATAGTAACAAGACAGAGTTCTTGACTCGATCCATGACGCGGTATAGCGCATTAGGATCTCCGGCGAATATCACGTGGTCCCTACCGTTGTTCCTCTTCCAATACTCCTGCTTCTCCAACCACTCCACTAATGCTTCTTGCATCTCCTCGTCACTGTACTGCGGACCCGAGTCAGGGGAAGCGGGTCTGTTCGTTTTCACAATCAAGCTAAGTGAAGAAAATACCGGGACGTAAAATAGGTCGGCCTCTTGGGGATCGCTGACCTTGATGACCGGAGACCCGACACGTTCTTCTTCGGGCCGGGATAGATCGGAGTATAGGTACCACTCCCCCATGTGCTGGTGGCCGGGATACTTGGATTTCGACACGTCGGAAGATCCACGCGCGAGCGCGTGCTGCTCGATAATTCCGGTGGTGAAGCGTTTCGGAAGATCGTACATGAACACCTTGAGCCTCACGGCGGCATTGCTGGAAGACGATTCAAGGAGAGCAGAGGAGGAGAGGGGGTGCTCATCGGAGAAGAGGGAGGAGGGAGGGGTGGTGGTGGGATTGAGGAAGGTGTTGAAGAAGGCGTAGATGGCGATGATGAAGAAGGCAGAGAAGATTATGGATTGTTTGAGAAGAGAAGATTTTCGCGCCATGGCATTGTTGTTTGTAGAGTGAATTGGGAATTTAGTATTACTGTTGTGATTAGGGTTTCTGATTTTGGATGATCGTTCGCTCATTGGAGTGGAAGAAGTAGGAGGAGGAAACGTTGGGTGGAGTTGTTGTGGCGCACGGTTATAACGTGCACGCGGGGGAGACTGCGCCACGGTTGGGGGGGGCCGCGTATTTATATGAAGCAGGAAGTTAATATCAATGATTAAGGTTGCTAATTAGGATTAGAAATGGAGAAGGAGTAATGGCCAAGTCCAATTTGGTTTTGGATTCCATTTCCAAATTAATTTTGGAGTTGGATGTTAGGGTTAGGGTGTTGAAGATATAAATTATTGATATTGACACAGAAGAATTGACAATTTGACATTTATAGAACTTCAAATCTCTTATAAATTTGGATTTCACTGACTAAAGAATTTAATATAATATTAATTATGGTTATTAATTGACTTGCTACCCACCATGCCTTCAATATATAAAAAAGACAATTGGTACGTGCAAAATTGAAGATTCTTTTATGGAGCTATCAGTTTTGCATCGAGTGCTAAAAAATAAAATAAATTATAAATTAATTAATTATGTAATAAAATAAAAAGGGAGAGTGTTATATTTATTGCGGTTAGAGCATTCCAACAAATTTTTTATTGTGGTTCTCTATAATATAATATTAGATTGTGAACTTGTGTTGGCTCAGATGCAAACGTAAATTAGTTTCAAATGTCAAATGGTTTGATGGGTAACATAGATTTAAGTTTTAAAATTAAAAAAATATCAAACTTAACATTCGATCTGCAACATCTTCTCTAATTGAAATTCTCTAAATTGAGTGGTTAATTTATTCTTATAGCTTTGGATATTAAAAATTCTGAGTTAGATCGATAATGGTTATCAATACCACAACCATCTAAATTAATTATCTAAAAGTTATTATTTAAAATTCTACAATAAAATGATAATTTAAACCTATTGAAGGAATCAATTACCCTATTTAATAGATAAACAGTATATTTAGTAGGTTTGAGTTACCTATCTCGATTCCTGCTGAAGCTCGACCCAACCAGCAACGGAAGACAAAGGTTATGATCAGTTCGATGTTGGTTTTACGAGCAAATCACAATCGGTTTGTTGACGGGAGTGCTCGTCTATTTCACAGCCTAGATACTACTACGAATCGGGACCATCGACGAACGAGGAACGAGTTGAGATAGAGGATTCCTTTCCCTCTCTCTCACGTTTTTTTGTGGGATGGAAAGAATGGAAGAACTCATTCTTCCATTTCCCATTTATAAGCCTCCAAATAGGCCTATAAGCCCAATGGACTTAACACATGGACCTTAAGAGAACATTTCAATGGGACTCGCTAATTGGTCTCAGCTCATCGTCCAGGTTCACACCTTGAACAACCGAATCCGATCCACCCGTTATGGGCGGACCACTTTTTCCAACATCTCCCACTCGCACATGATGGAATTGTATATCAATATGTAACATGGTTATAACTCACATAACCATGCTTGATCCTTTCATCATACAAACAAATAGACCGCACGACTAGCATATGATAAGAGCATAATTACTATACACTTGTAAGGGATATATAACCACTTATATCTCAATCTTGCCAGAAGGCGTCATTTTGTAGAACAACTCCATTATGCCAAAGTGTATGCAACAACAACACAATCTGTTGGAACGTATGCTTTTCCCTAGTTCATAACCACACAATCGCTGCTTTCGAACTTTTCGATCTTACGAAAACTTTACTCATAGTTCACACATCATGCGACATACCACATGAGGGCATGCTTAGCAAACTTTTGAGACTAGTGCGAATGCGTCTAGAAACGAACTTTCCCTCTTACACCAAACAATCCATATAGCCAAGTTTACTTGCCCAGCTTGTCATGCTTGGTCGAATTAATTATGACCATTAACGGAAAACTAAAGTAACCAAACTCAACTACATGTTTTAAATGTGTTAAGAGTTCTAAGGGTAGGTAGTACTGAGAACTACATGTTCAAGGCAGGGTCTCACACTAGAAAAAGTGAGATCGTATTTTAATCTTTTCCATCCCGATGGTTGTGTATATAGCACACATGATATGATCATATGTTGTGGTGTTCTTTCCTTCCCTTGGAGGAGTGCATCTTTATACAACATTATTAACACCACACAGAAGCTTCGGTTATGATGTATTTCGCCATCAAACCTTAATCGACACCTCAATGGGATTACTTCTAGCTTTAAGACAAAATATGCTAAAAGTCACTCAATTTTAGCATCTGATCATTTGATAATCAACATAGGAATTTATCCTATGACGTATGTCTCTTTTCATACGACTTATTTTGCCCTTGGACTTACCATTATAAAACGCAAGACGACCTCTCGATTATGAACTTGCTCTAGGTCTCTTTCTACGTTCAAAACCAGCCTCATCTTAGTTCTTCCCTCAACGAACTGGGAAAACTAAGGTAAACACCCGTGTGAGTGGGTTACTTCTCTGTCCAACATGCTTTCACATTGAATTTTACTACAAATATAAACTCTCAATATTTGTGCTCGTGTATTACCCACAATGATCTTATTAAAGATCATGTTTTAAGGGATTTCACACTTTGTGTGCCATGTGGGTCTTAAGGAATTTATTCCTTATATGCTTGTACTGACGGATCTTACAATCACATCTCATATGGACTTATATTCCAAGTTCACTTGTCTTTGTGAAGCTTGTACTCAAAATTACTTGTCCTTGTGCAATCAAGTCTCTTACATTCGACTATCACTAAAGATTGTCATTGGTTCTTTAGGTGGACAACTTATTTTGCCACACACTTATATGTGTTCCTCATAATAATGGGAATTAGCAGTTCTTCAAACTGAGAACATATAACCATACATGGACGTCCCTCTCGTCCATATCACTTATCCAACTAGCAACTGTCTTATTTATCTCAAGCCTTAACGATAATACATTGCCTTGCAGTGTCTCTAAAGTATTCAAGTATCTCCTTCACTGCTTTTCAACACCCTTTTATGTGTTGAATCAATATTTTTTAGCTAACTTAACTGCATAGCAAACTCTAGACATTATACACACTTAGGTATAAACTGTTGTACTATAAGATATGATCTTGTAATCAACACATGTACTCTATATTACAAAATAATATTCACATGACATTTGTGTGAAGAACATTCCTTATACGTTCTTCCTTTCACATAGGTTTATGAACACACGCATTTACTAAGAGACTTGCTCTTAGTCACAGGGTATCTATGGGTTATGCATTTTTGTATCTTAAAGCGTTCAAGTACTTTGTTGATCAATCTCACTTGAAGATGAACAACAATCCACTCGAACGATCTCTTAGAGTTTGACTCCAAAATCAACCCATATTAGCAATCTCAAAGTTGGATCTCGACCAATCTTTGGTGTCATTCAAGTATGCTAGACCATTTCTAACTACAAGTATGATGTTCACACAAGGTAAGAATGACAAGATTCACCTTGAAAATACATGATACTATCACAACGCATATGAATGTACCATTCTCTCGAAGAATGTCTAAGGTCATACTTTGGACAATGAAACAATTGGTTTAAACCTTATATATTTTATTTCCAAATTCTTTATTGAGAATTGGACAATAAAACCATTAGGTTAAGCCTTATAGGTTTCTACTCCAGATTCTCTAGTAAGAAAATGAGTCTCTACATTCATTAATGTAGGTCGAGGTATAGAATAGCCTAAATGCCAAAGTCTATTTAATGAAGGCAAATTTTTCAACAAGTTGGACTTTCCAACCTCGTTGACTAAATCCCCTCGGTGATTATTGATGTCTCACTCGATTTATCGCTCATGTATCCATTTATCTCCAATGGGTATTCACCCTTTGGGTGGATTAACCACTTCTTAACATGGTTCAATCACAAATGCAATTTTTACTTCCATTGCTTTAATCCATACAACTTTTTACTAGGATGAGTAAACCGTTAACACACTTGCAGTTTCATCCCTGACTTATGGGTTACTAAAAGGATTACGATCGAATCATTTATCAAAAAAATATCGTCGTGACACTTTTACCAAAAAGATCACTATCGATTCATTTATCGAAAAAATATCGTCGTGAGACTTTATCCCTTTTAGTTTTTTGCATTTTGAAAAATGTTCCCACTGGGTTCAAGCTCCTACTCCCACTAGAAAATAGGAATCTTGCTCCCACTAAAGTCAGGATCA
Source organism: Flueggea neowawraea (assembly GCA_948243855.1). Taxonomy (NCBI): domain Eukaryota; kingdom Viridiplantae; phylum Streptophyta; class Magnoliopsida; order Malpighiales; family Phyllanthaceae; genus Flueggea; species Flueggea neowawraea. The sequence continues at coordinate 61 of CAODLS010439229.1, read as the reverse complement.
AGAACATTCGCACACGTTTGAGGTAGATGAGATAAAAATTGAATCGTTCCAAGACTTAGAC